>JAPMNU011386043.1:0-16069 GCA_029874995.1 Alburnus alburnus
TCATTATGCTAAGCTAAGCTAGCGCCGACCCTGTCAAAATAAAACAATGCATGCACTGAGACAAAAATGCATTTGCCCACCTGTCTAAATGTATTAAAGAAGGTGAATAAGCCCTATTTCAAAAAACGGTGGAGTGTTCCTTTAATATTCATTTGAAAATGATTACACATGTTCACACATTTTCACTGACCTTTAAAAATTATTAAAAGTGTTCACACATTGCAGTAATAGATAAAAATGATACATTATATATTTATATATCTGATGAGTTTAAAAAGTCGATAAACAGAATTCCATGTCACCAAATTTCAGAAAAAGTTGGGTGATGAGTAATAAAAAATGTAAGATATAGCGATGACCCATTGGGCATGTGACAGTTTCAACAACAGGCCCGAAACTGTCTTACAACGGCTCATCCTTATTGTTGAGCCCTGAGCTATATCTCTATGTAACTGTTTCCATGTGTCTCACAGATACGTACTATGAGCCGTCGTCTTCTCTGAAAGTAACTCAAAAAAGTTTCTAACGATTTCTTGGAATTGGCTGCCTGGTCCACAACAGCCCTTTCTTCAAAGACATTTGGCTTTTGCACAGCGCTTTTTAGTTGAACACTGACATTTGTCACTTTTGGGCCTTTTTCCCCTCCAGGTGTCTTCTTTAAAGGCTCTTCAGGTCTATCCACCTTCTTCCTCCGGTCGGCACTGTCAGCTTTAGTTTTGCCCTTTTGAGTGGTAATAAGTTCGGTCTCTGGTTTACTAGCAGTGGGCCTCCGTGTGTCTCGTTCTCTAGTGTGCTGACTAAGCTTTTCACTCCATCTATGTTTTATCACCGGCAGTTTGCCCTTCTGTGTGGATGCTTGTGTTGGTGAGATTGCAGTTGAAATCTTTTGCGTGTGGTCTAGGTGTTTTCCTTTATGTTGTTTGTAGAAGTTAGAGGTAACAGCGAGACGAGTATCTGTGTCCCTCAGACGGTTTGGTAGTGAGGGCCGGTAGACCCGCTCAGAGGTATTGGGCACAGCTGTGTTCCAGGGTACGGTTGTGTGTGGATGCGTTTGCACCACTGTGGAGGGTGCATTTGTGGTAATAGTAGTCGTTGTTGAGGGAAAAAAGGTGGTAGTAGGTGCTGTTGTTGTTATAGTAGTTGTAGTTGGAGGTGTTGTGGTTGTAGTTTTCAAGGTAGTCGTTGTTGTACGTTTTTTGGTTGTAGTCATTGTAGTGGTACTGATGGTAGTTGATATTTGTGCCCGAGTTATCTGGGTGGGCTGAGGGACTGGTCTCACCCTGTGTCGCCCTGTATTTTTTGTCGTGTTCACCTGCGGCTGCAAACCAACTGCATTTGAGCCAACAGACTGCACTACCTGGCCCTCAACTCCAGCGGTCTTGCACTTTTGCACAAAGCCCTTTTGCCTGGCCTTCTCCAGTCTACGCATAGGAGTCTGGTCTATCGCTTCATAAATTGCCTCCAGCTGAACAGGGTATGGGTATCTTTCCTCTACCTGAAGGGTCTTTCTTAGAAGCACCATCCCAAACTTACCATCCTCCAGCTTCAGGAAGCCCATCAGTCTGGGCACCAGGGCTGGATCCAACGGCTCCTCCACCAGAGATCCCTGATTGTTAACACGGCTCACCTTGCCTCCCATCTTCCCCTTTTCATGGAACATTATAATCTGCTGCATGTGTCTGTCCGCCATCTCACAGTACACGTCCGGCCTGAGCAAGTTCATCATTAACCTGTAATAGCCATCAGAGTCGTTGGGAGCTGAAATGACCAGAACACGTTTTTTACCTGCAAAACCAGCCAGGATGTTTATGGAGCTAGTTGTGCCCAATGGAGTAGATTGAAAAATAGGTTCTTGAGCAGGAATGCTGTAAGTCACACTGGGTTTCCTGTATGGAACTTGTCTTTGACCTTTCAGGACCCTCCTGGCTGGTGGTCGTGAGGACTCCACATTCTGATCATTTTGACGTTTCCTCAGTATACGTGTATTTCCAGAGGTGGATAACTGTGCAAATCTACTACTAGATTGCACATAGTTTGTGTACTTTTTGACAAAAGTGTTTGATTCTAATTGTGCATTTCCTCCCTCTGATCCTGTGTAATCCAGGACCAATTCTGATGCTTGAATCCACGTCAGAGTAAACAAAATGGCATGTACCTGATGATTTTTCATTGCAATAATACTGCTAATATGACTACAGCATAAATACAAATCAATCCAAAAATTATGACATTGAATAGGCAAAAAGGTTTGGGTAAATTGATCCAACAGCAGCGAGACACAAACTAACCCTGCATTCCTGCTCAATTGTGTTACATTAATAGTAAACAAAAGACAGATTAATACCTAGAAAAACTGCGTAAAATAGATAAAAGAAAACAACTAAAAGTTATTCCGACTCGTCTTCGAGGGAAAAATATAATGTCATAATCCAAAGCGAATGAGTTTGTCAAATGATTGCGAGAAATGCATAATTCCGTATGCATTCCCTCATTATAATATTCAGTTACGTCAAGTAGTTTCCAAGAAAGACAGGCAGAACTCCACAACACTTTGTCAAATTTCTGTATCCTTTAAAGAATGGCGTGAAAAGAGCCTCGTGTCCAATACTTCTCAATGCTCTCTGAGCTCCAGGCACTGACTGAGATCTGGAAGAAAGTTCTCAACAAGAGGGGCTCGCAGCCAGATTGACCACGCCCACCTCTCTTTTGATATGTTAATAGCGTGCCTGCCTTGCTAATGTGTTCTACATCAAATTTGCATAACATCATATTGCACAACATTGGATAAAATAGGGTTGTGAAGGGATTTATATGTCATTTTTTTAAAAGATGAAATACTAAACTTTATTGATCACATACGCAATAGCCTATGTATTTTTGCCATGTAATCAGCTGCTTCTGGTTTTAACGTAGGCCTAAAAAGAAAAACTTTATTTATTTTATTTATTTTTACCATCTTTAGGATCTAGAAAATATTTCTGGGTCAAGAATATTTTATAAAGGCGAGAGAGAGAGCGAGAGAGAGAGAGAGAGAGAGAGAGAGAGAGAGAGAGAGAGAGAGGACTGCCATCTATTGGTACCAGAGAGGATCCAATAAAGGGGGAAGAATCTACGCTCTTTAACATTTCATTTCATTTAATTTTTTTAACTCTTAAACCTATTGTCTATTTAAATGTGCTTGAAGTAATAATAAATAAATAAATAAATAATAACAAAACCCTCAAATACTCTCTGCTTGAGTTAAGCCTCTTACACTAATGCACTCGTTGCTGAGCGAGCACAGGATGGCAACCTCCTCAAGAATATACAGAGATCTAATCAGCCATTACACATGACGATGGCTATTATGACCAGGCTCAGGCTAAAATATTACAGAGAAATAAACATAGTATAGAGTGCTAGGGTTGTGTGGATCTTAATAGTCCTACAGAATGTCCGGAGACATTGTGGGAACGTGGGATGTGTCGCTAAGTGATGGGTTTTACCGAATTGAGTTTGAACATGGAACAACAACAGGAAAACGGGTCATTTACATTAATGGGAAGGTGAGATCTAGTCAATTATTTATTTATTTATTCTTATACTATAGGCTATAGCATTGTGTACACAAAAAAGTATATAAATATATAAATGGAAAAAACTTGAATGAAAATAAAAATGTATAGAATACACAGAATATGAGTATATAAAACCAGAAGCAGAACATGTAGCCCTATTAATGTTTTCTTTATTTTCATTTTGACTCAAGTTTTTATATTTCTGTATAATATTTTTTATCTTGATTTTATTCATTTAGATAATACTATAAGATAATATCTAATATAAAGATGAATGAGATCATATCAAATAATTATAATAAGTCTTATCAAGTCTTGTTTTTAAGGAGGTGTTGAGGAGGGATTGGCTGTTCAAACTGGTGGGCAAAGAAACATTCCCTGTTGGGAATACAGACACAAAAGCAACCATACTTATTGAGGCGGTCACTGGGTTTTCCTATGAGTACACACTGGAGATCAACGGAAAAAGTCTCAAAACATTTTTGGACAACCGATCAAAGATTTCCAAAACATGGGTGCTGAAACTGGATAATGCTGATTACAGGATAGTTCTAGGTAAGATTCACAGTGAAAACATCCCTCTTGATTTATGATACAAAATGATGTTTTTTAAGTTTTTCTGAAAGCCCTTATTCTTCTCAAGGTCATTTATAGCCACAGTGTATGAAGATAATGTCTATCAGGGTTTTCAAATTAGGGGATCAGCAGATAAACAAAGGTCAACTATTGGACAGTACAAATGGCCTTTTTTACATGAAAATATATAGCTACTTCATATTTTAGGAAGGGGGGTTTTCACAAGGGGCTCATCATATGTGGGGGTCTGAAGCATCAGTTTGAAAACCCGTATAGACTAAATTATACAGTGCGCATGCAGTACTAAGAGAACGGAAAAGTGATCCTCTAATTTGCTTGTTTGATTTGGCAGGCATCAGACAGTTTAACTGTAATCTCTGAAGTTAAGACAATTAAGACAACATTAGCAAACCATTATGTGTTTTTTTTTTCTTTTCTGTTTCACTAGAGAAAGACACTATGGATGTATGGTGCAATGGACAGAAAATGGAGACCATGGTGAGAACTTTTAATACAGCAGTTCACACTGGCACAGGCCTTTAGATGTGTGAAAGATACACTTTGGTCCGTTAAGTCTGAGTCGCGTCAGCTAATGGAGCAGTTGCGTGACCAGTGACCACTGTGGAAATATGAAACACCATCTTAATCGTTGCACAGCATTCCCATGGCTTGTGCTTATTTAGTTACATGCCTATGTTTATATTGATTTCTGTGTGCAGGGGGAGTTTACCGAGAATGGAACCGAGACACACTTTGCAGTGGGGAACCGTGAATGCTGCATAAAAGCAACAACTAGTGGAAGGAAACGGAATGGAATAGTTCATTCCCTACTGGTGGATGGAATCAGGATAGAAGAGGCCATTGAGTAAAATGGAGGCTAATAGAATTCAGATGTGCCAGACATTTACCAACAGTCTACTTTATCAGAATTAGATACAGATGGCAGTGAAAAGTTTTTTTTTTCTTTCTGTTCAATAAATCCAGTATGTTGGCATTTGTTCAGAGTATGGACAAGAACATTTAAAGTTGTTAAAGATCTTAAGTATCGTTAGAAGCACAATTAATCCCATTTCATTTAAATGAATTACACATTTTGTGAAAATGAGAATTTTTTTATTATCAAGACCAGGGTAAGATGGGGTAAGATGACCTTGAGGCAAGATGACACCCATCCCCACCTTAAACGGATACTTCACCGATTAGCATTAAGCTTTTTATCAGTAGAAACCCGGTAGTATTTTCGAATGACCGTGCTTCCCTCCCTCATGTCCCCCTGAGATGAGAGATTTCTTGTATTGTATTGTATTTTTTTTCAGTATTTACTGTAATTAATAGGGTTATTATTCCATAAATCCATGAGTTAGATATATTTTAGGTGTCTTCACTTTTCATTAAAACTAGGTTAAATGAGTGAAATCATCCAGTTTGATTACTATGTCATATCTTCAATTAAAATATGGGAAATTAAATATGTATATGCCCAAGCCTTAGAATAAATGTACTTTTCAGATGAATGTCTTATACTGGAATTCTGCTTTGTCTGTTATTGGTTATTCAATCATTGACCTAAATGATCAAAAACACAATTTAGTTGATTTAGCGCACACATTGAGTTTTAATGTTTTATGGGGGCATTCCAGATTTGTACTGTACAAACTGTATATTCTATCCTCTAAACCTAAACCTACTCCTAAACCTACACATCACAGACAACTTCCTGCATTTTTACATTTTCAAAAAACATCACTTAATTTATAAGCTGTTTACCAAAAATTTTCCTCACAAGGACAGGGATTTTGGATATTGCCATTTTATAGGGACATTTCGACCCAACAACCTATATCACACACACACACACACACACACACACACACACACACACACACACACACACACACACACACACACGGGGTTGCATCTACCCTTTAAACCCATGTCAGTTCACCAGTAAAACCAAACCAGCATATGTTTAACCTTTACTGGATGGTCGCACACCCATGTTAGCATAAGACTCAGAGGTCATATCCGAGTGTGTCACAGAACTGAGACCAACAAGTCATTCTTATGGTTTACATGGTCTAATCAAACGACACATGTGTTCAGGGTAAGATAAGTGCACCCTATAGCGCCCCCATCCAGTGTGCGGCGACCTGTATGCGTTTTTATAACAACGGACTGCGCAGAATTAGCGCAGCTACGACCTTGACGACGACTCCGAAGCGCCGACGTTTTTTCCAGTAGGAAGCGTCCAAAGGAAGGAGCAGGCGCAATGATGTTTGAGAGGATACAGACGGGACGGACCTCAGTGCGGGTGAAAAGGGAATGCACCCATCTTTGCGGATAAAACAAGAGAGATACCCGAAAACCCCGGCGATAGAATCTCGTTGAGGTTGGCGCACCTCTATGGTTTTGTGGTTTCGCATCGAGACCGCAGAAAGTGTTTCATTGGTTGTAATGTCAGCATGAGCCGAAGTGAACAACAGGAGAGAGCGAGTTGACTGTGCTGGGAACACAGCAGACATACCGTGTCCAGCTCGTCTGTGCGAACAGTAGTTTCTCGGCGAGTTTGAGTTTTAATAATCTATCTTCGTCTCACCCCTTTTTGCCGCTGAAACTGGTCAGTGTGTATGAAGCACACAGCCGGAGTCGACCATGTGGACTCTTCTCGCCTCGGACTGTAGACCTGAGATGGCCTTCACTTGCCTATTATAGTCCGTAATGACGATGCGTGGTGATTTGGTGGAGCTTCTTTGTTTTTATGCTGTATTTACGAGGATATGGGGCATATGACTGTATCCTGGGATTTCCAATCCGGACAGCTGCAGCTCTCCCTCCAGCGTCTGGACTTCTGTTGTAGTAGCCTACACACATACTCAAATATTATATGCACTGATATCAAAGCCGCTGATAGTCAGTCTCGCATGAAGTGTTAGGTGGTTTAACGCCTAATCATTAGTTCGTTTTGCTGCCATCTGTGCTTGCATCCTATGGTATATATAGTGTGCATTTGGGATAATTTGCAGTTTTTGTTTTGGTTTTGACCAAAATCGTTAAGAGCTGACCTCAGACCTCATGTGGACATCTGATCTCACTGCTGTGTTTGCAGCACATCACTGTCCCTAAATCACCTGCAAACACTCTTTAGATAATTGCATATCGGGTTCCATTGTAAGAGATCACATTGCAAACATGAATTATCAGCAGCACCTGGCGAACTCAGCTGCGATCAGAGCTGAGATCCAGAGGTTCGAGTCCGTCCATCCGAACATCTACTCCATCTACGAGCTGCTGGAGCGGGTGGAGGATCCACTGCTGCAGAACCAGATCCGAGAGCACGTCATTGCCATCGAAGGTAAGGGCAACAAGGGCATTTGAATCTCCTTCAAGAGCCAGCTTTCAGAATCTTTAATTGTGTATTTGGTGGCAACGAAAATGGGTTGGTACGACAAACCTACATTATATGAAATCTGTGTCCACTCCCAGTGTCATTAAAAAAATACACAATGAGTATTATATTACATAATAAATAATGACATTACAAATCAAGCCACTCCAAAGGGTGATTATTAGTTCTCTCTCTTCACATGACGAGTGCACTTTCTTTCCAATCTGAGAAAAAGTTTTGGACCTTTGGCTTCTAGAAATGAGAGGTAGTAAATCATATTTACAATGTTTTATTGGTTATTGTAGTTGTTTTTTAAACCATTTACTTCTCTTCAAGACATCTGAGATTTCAGATTTAGTCATTATAAGCGTGAGAGACTCAGAGGTTTGAGTCAAACTTTAAACAGAGAAGTTCCGATTTTAGTCAGCCAGATCTTTCCCATATGTAGTTTTTCACTATATAACCAGGTTATGTAGATTAACCGTCTGTTCGATAGGTTGTATTGTATTTGATTGATACTTAGGCAGTACAACCCTTTGATCTGCCAGTCACAGCCTCTGTTAATTCATGAAAATTTAATGTAATTTACTCTGAATAAGATCCGTACTATCACAAGGAATTGTTGATGGTTTGTGTCAGATGCAATTTCATTCTTGCTACTTGTAGTAGAGGATTGAAGGTAGTGTTTATGTATGGTTTGCATGAAGATTTCTTTGCAGGGTGGTGGGAGAGTGGCTGTCATGGCCTGTGAGGTTTAATGCCTTGTCATTGTTTTAATATAATACTGTAGTTAAAGAGATAATCATCATGGTTTTTACACACAAATGCAAATGCTGTCAGTTTTACCAGTAGGTTATGTAATGGCAAAATGAGAAACTGCATTGTGCTTGAAATGAAACTCAGTGTTCCACTAGATTGCAGTGAGCGTTTTGATAATGAATAAGTGGGCTCTTGGCTGTGTGTGTGGTCAGTGACATGTCTCTGTCAAAGCTGATGTATGAATCTTTGACCCCTTTCAATGAAAGTAAAATGGTTCTTGACTTGCTGAGACATGCACATGGATCAGCCTGACATAGACAAACCTGTCACTCCCTTAGCACACCCCCTCGACAGACCCCAGCCTGTCTAATTCCTTAAGAACCCAGACAGATTTGAGAATGGACGTGTTTACTTGCTTAGTGGAATCAAAAGTGAATCTTTTAAAATCTTGCTATAGTTACTTATAATCCCTTAAATTTAAAGGCATCATAGGCCTAGGCTACATGTTATGTTGCGTGTGGTCATGAGTCAAAGTTGGCATTCTAAAAGAAGAACTTGACAGAAGTTATGTTTGTTTTGTTGTCAAAACTGGTTGACTTCTGGCGTTGCAGTGTTTTACTAATCATGTTAGCTAAGTCCTGCTAACTAACTGCTGTCATTACTAGCTAATGTGTTCTTGGTAGTGAATTTAATGCAAAAAATCTGAATATTCCAAAAACAATCTGCAGAATAATCAGGATTTAAGAATTTAATGTGTAATGGTGGATTAAATGTCTATTTTGATGCCACTTTCATTAACTACTCACTGACCCTCTAGTTTAACAGATGGCAAATCTGAGCTGAAAAGCGATACTTAACACGCCCTGTGATCCGAAGCTTGTCTGTCTTCAGATATTAGACTGGTGTTGCATTTACATTGGTGTGCACTTTACTTCATTTTACACAAATGCCCGCTGACACATCAGGGACGGGTTGGTCTGAGCCTAAGCAGATCGCTCTCTATGCAAGGCATGTTTGTGACACTCTGGCCTCCCTGTTTCTTGCATAAAGGGCATGACATTTATAAGAATGAATAGTGTAGCTTGTGCATAGAAAAGAAGAGTTTTATGAATGTTGGATAAAACAGACCTTCTGAGAATCGAAAATTCAGAAACCTATCATGCACAATCATATACAAGTATTAAAGTAAATGGTGGTCAGTTTTGATTTCATATTGATTTTATACTCGGTCAAAGCAAACGTGAGCGTATGTGCTTTTGTGAGCATTTTATTTGCATATGTTTTATCCAGCATTTGTGATGTAATGCCCCAAAAATGTGCATAAAAATAAAATGAAAAATGTCTTATGCAAATTTGGAGTAATGTTGTGAAATTTGGTACATTGCTTGGGGAAAGTATGACAAATGTCCGGACCAAGTTTTGAATCTGTAATTTCTAATATTGCCACCAACAGTTGAAATTTGACCTTTCATTTGCTGGTAACTTGTGAACTGAATAGCCTAGAAATAATTAGTGCTGGGCGGTATACCGGTTCATACCGAATACCAGTGTTTAATTTTGTTATGATATGAATTTATATACCGCTATACCGGTGTATGACGCTTAAACAGAACGCGGCGCGACACTGTTTGAGAGTGTCCCTTTTCACTTGCACTGTGGTGAGGGCACAGCTGTTACTAAGCGTGACGGTAAAGATGGATAGGTTAAACTATAATTGATAACTGTCAAATTATTTTTGTGTTTCCCATACATTGGTTCACAATATCAACACTGCCCGCCACAAATAGATTTTCCAAAAGGCTTTGACATCGTTGAATGAACATGAGCACTGCACGTTTCAAAGTCAAAACGCTTCACGGGTGTTTTTATATGAATGTATCTTTGAAGGGAACTGATAACTGATGATCTTTCCTGATAAAGCAGCGCATATGAGCGCTGCGCTGATTTGTGTACAGCCGTTACCAGGGAAACCGCTGTTTCTGTGCTCATAAAGTGCCTCATGCTGGCACCTCTTCGTAAACGGCATCATTTTGTGGGGACTTGCAAACCTGTATTAATACTAGTGTGGAATTTTTCCTACAATATTCACTCATGACAGTAAAATAGGACATTACTAAGTCAATCTACTGCAGTATTTCCTCTCTCAATCAGTAGAAAATGTGATTAACACCCAGTCATGCATGGGGGGAAAAATACGGTCATATACCGTGAAAACGGAATACTTTTTGTAAAATACTGTGATATAAATTTTTGGTCATACCGCCCAGCACTACACATAATTATTCCTCTTGTTCTTTTTAGTGTGTGAACTGCATCAATTTCTGCCGAATATATTTTACAACATTTTGAATTTTATATAACTTTCGAAAACTTCTACCTAATTTCATACTTTATTGGCCACACAAAGTTGATAGATACCCAGTGTTCCTCAGTTATTAATTTAGTCATAAAATGCTGAGTTTTACCAATTTGGTCTGTTGTCAAGCCAGTTTGAATTTCACTCCTGTAGCAGTTTATCGCAGCTGTTTTCATATAACACAGCGGTAAATATGATAGCAAAACGTCAAAAAGGAGGATGTCTCTCGGCACCGGTGCTTGGCCCCATAATTGCTGTTTGCAGACATTTTGTCCCTCCTACTTTGCCAATTAAAGTAGCTAAAAAATTAGCGGACCCATAGTTCTGTTGCTCTCTGAGAAGCTCATTGTGTGTCTGGTTAATTTTGCCTGTCCATTTTTGCAATGCAGGACAGGTTCCCTGTTGGGATTGTTAGCTAGGAAATATCTGGCAGATCTAATGGCTGGGGTTATTGTGCTAGGGCAACAGTGCTTTTCAACACACCCCCTCCAAATGAGAGGTCGCAGCATCATGCAGATGTCAGAAACACAGCCCCTCCCATCCAATCTGTGTTGAGGGCACCATTAGGGAGATGTAGTCACAGCCATCCATAAAGTTCGTTAAATGCGTACAGAGGAGCATGCGTCACCCGGTGGAATGGCAACAAGGTTGGACTGTCAAATTGGTCCATCCTTAAAATTACGTCTCACATCCTACTGCTGAGTCATACTCTGCTTTTATGGCCAGTCTGTCTGGCACATTAAAGATTTTGGCCATCTCTTTGGCATTTCTCAGAGCTGTCAGCCACTTTGGTCAGCATTTTACTCAAATTGAACTAAGCATTGGTGCAGTAGAATGCTAACCAGAGCAATGGCTGCAGAGCGACCATAATATATCTGTTTATATTTAATTAGGAGGCCCTGAAGCACGGCCGTATAGCTAGGAGAGAGGAACGGGGCAGCATATGGGGGGGCCATATGTTGAAAAGCGTGCAAAGTCTAGACTGGTTTCAGGTATTAACAAGCTACCAGTACAGTTGAATTAAATGGCTCAGTGGGGTTCTGAACACAAACAATAAAGAGGCAGATTAGGGGCAGTAACTGTCTCTTCTAGTTATGAGAGTAAGTAGATTACTTGACCTTCACTGGTTTCCACATAGGCTACGTCTACATGAATTTTCATTTCAAAACTCTCTGTCTACACTGGTGTTTTCCAAAAGTCTCTTGTCTACACTGAAAATAAAAATCATCTGACTGTGCATGTGTAAAACTTAACAAAAGCACACTGAGATGACCAGACATAATAAAGTTCTTATTTTATTCTTCTGGCACGATCATTTTAATAGCAAAATATCCCACCACTTATTGGTGCATCCAGGTTGAGGTCAATCACCATTCCACGTATGGTCTAAAATGCAATTACTCTGTTTTGACACAGAACAGAAATTGCAAGCAAATTTTCTGTTATCTTTACAGGAATGTAATATGAAGATTTTACAAATAACTCTTTTCCACTGCATGGTACGGCTCGGCTCGCTTCGCTTTTCCACTGCGTGGTACACCTCGGCGGCTCGGCTCGCTTTGACTCGGTTTGCTTTTCCACTGCAGAATAGTACCGCTTTATAGTAGATGGGATTATAGACTTGTTTTTTTTTAAAGACTTTAGATTTTAAGACTGATCGTTGTAGTTGCTGAAAAACGTTTTCATTCCTGGTCGCCACATCCGCTGAATGGCTACCAACAAGAGGAACGTCTGCACCTCGTCTACTGACCACAATTCAGCTATTTATTTTTTCAAGTTTCTTTTTTTATTTTTTCAAACAAGTCGATTAAAAAAATTGTACTGTGGTGGCTGTTGCTCACTATTTAAATCTAGCGGGTTTTGTGTCATGTTGCAAATCCAATGACGCTGGTAGTGAGTGACAATATAATTTGTGCCCTAAATCTAGCATAAACTCCGGCACAACCTGCTTATTTTTAAACGCTTAAGACAGACATCACTACCTGAACCTCACAGTGATTGGCTGCCGACTGTGTTTTTCGCTTGATATTTGCATAAAGTTGAAGAATGAAAGAACTGCCCAACCTTTTGACAACGCTCTCAATGCTTTCTGTGGTCCGCTGTCAATCCCACAATGCACCACGTGAGCATAAAGCTCAACTTCCATAGGAATGAATTGAAAAAGCTCACTCTGCACTGCTTACCCTGCGCCAGTGGGCACAAACCGTAAGCTTGTGAGGCGCTGCTGACAAATTTTTTTTTTTTGTTTATTCAAATTAAGTTATGTTCTGATCTGTTATTCTCTCTTACTGTTGGGGGGTTGGGTGCCAGTTGTTGTTTTTTTAAACCTTTTGTTACAGCTCTTTTATTATAGCTTCTGTAGCAAGGGTGCTGCCATCTTGCAGTATATGACCTGTGACGCCACTGGGTTGGTTGTTTTGCCTGAGTTCAACAGACTCAACAGTAGAGAGAACGTTAAAGACCGACAGTAGAGGACAGTGAAAGATAAGGACAGAGACATTGAAAGATGGAAACTGGAAAGCTACAGGGCATCAGAAGACAAAAGGGAGGCTACTATTGAATTGCTCCTGGATGTAAAAATAAGTTTTACGTTGTTAAAGCAAAGGACAATTAAGATTCCGTTTGCATAAATTGCAGCTGAAACGGAGAACATTACTACTTCGCCTCCTGATACACATTCCAGCACAAGACCCACTGCCTCAAGATTTCCATAGTTATACTTGGCTATACAATATGTAGCCAAAATGACTGTCATAAATTAAAATGAACCACAACCATTATAAACACCCGTTTGTCATTCCACAACATGCAGACATCAAAGCTGATACAAACCGCAATAATATTTCTTATCGTGATTCCACGTTTACCAATCATCAGGACTCCACACGTTGGATAGTCTCCAAACATTATCCATAATCCAGTCATATTCCTTGCCATCTTTTTTTGATCCTTTAGCATTTTGTGCAATAAAGTTTTGAACCAACATTTCCTTCACTGCTGGAGTCCTGAATTTTTTTTTTATATATCAGCCTGGAATTGTCTTGCAAATAACACTGGAGCCCTCTTTTGGTCATCTACTCGGTGACGGATATTATGAGTTTTGTCTATTACTAGTAACGATTATAGCAACTAAGCAGAAAAATCAAAGAACAGAGTCGAAACTAATAATACTCATTAATTGTCACAATTAATGGCACCATTGTTACAAAAGCTATAACCATCTTTTTAGTTTAGACAATTTTTGATTAGAGTGGAAATCCATTTACTAAATTTAAATGTTAACTTGACTGACTGCTTCATTTCCAATCTAATGGGGGGCAAGCTGTTTTTTGCATATTTCTTTTTCTGAGAGTGTTTGTACAATATGCGTCACATGAAGAAACGTTTTAGAATACCTTTGTTTTCACGGTCCACACTATTATGTGAAAATGGCGTTTTTAAATGCATCTATTTTGGAGCGCATCTTCCGAAAGCTCCGCTTTTGCAGGACAAACGGGAAATGCAGAGAAAAATACGCATTTTCAAATGTATCTGGATTAATATAGAGCTGATTTTTCAAGGTGTTTATTTGCTGTTCTCAAAACCAAGATGTTACATCTTTTGGGGTTTTGGTTCTCTAGCAGTAAGTGGGACAAAACATCAGTAGCATGATGGGTCAGTCCCAAGGGCCTTTTTTTTCTTTGGTGATAGTAGAAGGCAGTAGAGGAAGTTGAGCTCTTCTAAGTCACTTTCAAAGGAAAGAGATGAAACACTGCCACAGGCAAAGCTGTAAAGAGTCTCGAGTTGAGATCAGCTCTCTCTCCATCCCTTTCCCTCTCACTCCCTCGGTTTATCATTTTCTTTCTCAGTGTGGGTGGTGAGTGAGCAAAAGTTCTCAGCTGAATAGCGATTTGTTCTTTCCAGTCTAAAGCGAAAACAACACCCTCATCCCTCTCTTACTGCTTTTATCACTCCACATTGTCATCCTTTCAGCAGACCTGTGCACCCGTGCCCTCTGAAAAAATGTGCTGGGTGATTCACAATGGTTGTCTCATTCCTGTTTGAGCCTTGAATCTGTTTCTGCATTTTTCTCGGATAATAGACCAGATGCCAGATAATAAGAAAGATCAAGATGTGGGAATTTAAATGACAAGATATTCAAGTATTGTTACATGTAATTAGTAACTCCACTGTCATCTGCATTATCCAGAAATGCATTACTCATAAATAGCCAACAATCTTTTCTGCAGTGGCGTTCTCTAGGGCAACACTCAAGTTTTTCTGTCTATCCTTGTGAAACTGGAAGTGGAAAATATTCACCTCTTACTGTGCAGTAATGGGAAACTCTTTTAGCCCATCCTCCTCGTATAGGCTAACCTAGTTCTCAAAGGACATTTGACACTGGAGGAAGTGTCAGGTGTTAGAGCGTTTCTGATTAAAAGAGTCAGTTGTTAGATTGTTTAAAACTGATGTATTCAGATGAGCTGGAGGAAGATCCACCTGTTTGTCCAGTTTTGTGGGGAAATCCCTCAGCAGGCACTCTAGATGGAAGTCACTTGCTTCCTCTTTTGCTTATAATATAATATGGTTATGCTGATCATCACATTTTTGTTCCACCTTGCTGTTGACAAATGTATGTTTATTGTATGTCTATGAATTTCATTACTCAATTCACCTCATAATCATAATTGAGTCAATTATATATGACTATAATGATTTGTGCAAAAATACTGTACATAAAATGCTAGGGCTGCACGATTAATCGTATTTTAATAGTAATAGCGATTTCTGCTTTAATTAAAAATAATCGTCACAATATTTTCCCTGCTGATTATTTGTCCTGAAAGCTTTTTATTTTTTATTTTAGACATTTCAATTTTCTTGCATTGCTAACCAGTGTTTTACTTCATTTTCTCAATCTAGCAACCATGCGCACACTCCATTGTGAAATTCTGCTTGAATGACAGCGCCATTCAGCCACTCTTTGTTCCTTCACGAGACCACGTTTGCCATTTGCTGCTACTAAATCTGAAACTTCTCTGTGACAAACTTTAATAAATCCAAACATGATTCTTGACCATATTGTGTGTGATCATGGTTGGTGAATAAATGGGGTCCATGCACCCTCTGTGCTACAATACAAAGTAAAAATGTAAAACAATTAGGAATTTCACTTTTTCATGTTTTAGCTTTTGAGATGATCTAAAGCAGTTGGAAACTATATAGCCACCATCAGTTTGCAGTGTTTAGCCATTTCAAAGATGAACATTGCTGAAAGAAAGAGAGGAAAAAAAAGCATCTTTGCGGTCTGTCTGTGGAATGTGCATTTATGGGGCAATTTGAATCTGAAGTTTGTCTCATAAAGCAAGTAATGCAATTGCAAGTTAAGTAATGTTCAATTTACCATTACCTCAGGTCTCTCTCTCTCTCTCTCTCTCTCTCTCTCTCTCTCTCTCT
>JAPMNU011386088.1:0-23773 GCA_029874995.1 Alburnus alburnus
GACACCTACATCTTGGATGCCTTTGAGGTAAGCTAAAACATACCAAAAATTAATTTCAAAGTGAACTATCCCTTTAAGTGCATTTCTAGAATGCAACAAGGCCAATTTCAATTTTATTTCATAAAAATAAATTTCTAATAACTTAATGAATTCAAACTTTTTATAACTATTTTTTTTCAGTCTAAGTCTCTGCTTAACATAAGTTTCAATAGACAGGTTTCAATAGAAATGACATTAAAGTATCTTTCAGTTTATCATAAATGCTTGTGAGTACATGGCACTATACACTAACTATATATGAGGCCATTCAATTTACATGTAAAGATATTAAGTCCTACTTAATTGGTCAATTTAGCACTCTAAGCATACTTCAGTTAACATTCATTTAGAATATAATACACTTTCATTTAATTGCATTTAACATGCAGTCAGGTGTCTAAAAACATTACATTTTGTTTTCTTTTAAGTATATTCTTTTAAGTAAGGGATAATGTCCATCCAGCCGGTTGATATCACAGAATAAACCGGAGGGGTCTTGCATCAGCCTGAAGGGGTTTATTCTGCGATAACAACCGGCTGGATGTACATTATCCCACTTATTACACGGCTACTTGCCACATAAGTAAACAATTAGACACAAAATATTGACTTGAGTTGACATATTTTATTAGGCCTTTAAACGCAAAGCTTACGTGAAGAAAGCAGTTGCTAGTAAGCGGCAAGTTCAAACTAGACGGACATTTAAGGGATACGGCACAGTCATATTACCCGGCATTTCGCCACACAAATAGTTATGGGGATAAGAGATATTTAATTGAGATGAAACTTTTAAAAATCTTACCTGTTTGTTATCTTATAATCCATTACAGTGGATAAAACAACTAACAAAATGGCAGCAGCAGTGTTTGTATTAAACAAGAGAGAGCGAGTCCAGATGACATTATTAATTGTACACAAAATATTGATTTGAGTTTTAATATTTTATTAGCTCACCAAACGCAAAACTTCCACGAAGAAAAACCATTCCTAGCAAGAATAAAGCGCCGACTTCAGTAACCCAGATGAGCCTGTGTTATCAGTTTTTATCGGTTGTTATCTGGGAATAAAAACCACTGGATGGTGCGATTGACCAATCAGAATCAAGTATTCCACACAGTCAATTATTTTCGTCATTTTATTTCAGTACTTTTAAAGTATGCTAAAGTGTACTACCTTTTCAAAAGGAGTAGCTTGGCTGCAAGTACAAATGAGCAACTCTACCAACCATAAACACAACTCCAAAATCACCCAATCCACAATAGCAGCAAATAGATTCATTCTCAACCGTTTTGCACATATTTCCACAAAACATTGTCAAAAAACTGTTTTTCTTAATTTTCATTCCCACAGAGGATGTCGGACAGTCTGTGCGCATTTATGAGTCATACAAACACACATGCTCAGACACAGACACATATACTAAGAGGAACCAAGGCCTGCCATCTGCTCCAGGCTAAATGAGGAGTAAATGGAGGAGGTGGTGAGAGGAGTCACACCATCAGGCGAGCTCAAATCTCATCTAACCACACACACACACCTCCGCTCTCACGTGGATCATCCTGGCACTTTATAGCTGTTACATGTCTCACATAATCTCATACCCATCAAGTGACTGACTGGAGTTTAAAGAGATGAGGGTTTGTCCATGTGGACCAGCAATTACACACCCAGAGACTGTGCCTTTTGTTAGGAGCTTTATTGATGTGTTATTTCAAAACGAAGCAAGGATTTCACATTTCACACTGGATCTTTTTTTTTTTTTAAATCAATACTAGATGTGTTCTGAAGAATTTCTAAATTTATTTCAGACCAGCCACAACCAATCAGATTTGGCTCTATTGCAGACTGCAGATTTCAGAAAACCAGTGAAACGCCCCAATTGACACGCTTCAAACCTTAGCTGCTTTGTCATGATGATCATGATGATGGCATCTCCTCGGAGAACTAACATCTCTATTACCCACAAAGAATTCTAGAATTTTTTTTCTGTCGCCCTCCTTTTGTTAAAAACTACATCCTTCCTAATTGCTATATCAATTGCCTTTCAGTCCTTTGTGTCTCCTGTCAGTCTTTTGAAACCTCTTTTAATAAAGACTTGCTTGACCTTGGGTCATGAACTTTACTCTGTTTGATAACTCAATTAAACCTCTTTTCAAAAGATCCTGTCCCACGCGAGAAGACTGACATGCAGTCAAATATGTTTTATTCAAAACTCGTGCATAAAAAGACATTTCCACCATTAGATAGACAATTTTTTTGGGGGGGAAATTAATGACTAATAATGTTCCTTGATGGACTTTTTTTTAAGAAAAAAATAAATCCACAGCAAAGAGAAGTTTGAAAGAAGTTTTAAAAGAAGTTTATCGCTTAATGAATTGACATCCTGTCTGCTAATCTTCAACATCTTAGTCATTAAATAATTATTTTAGAGTGAAAACTCTTTTACAATAGGGTTAATTACCCACACATATCCTATACTGTAAAAAGACGTTACTGCCTTACATGTTTAAGTACAATCAACTTGGATGTTTAAGTCATTTCAACTTAAATGACATAAAACTGACTTTAAAATAAATTTGTTGAATCTAGATTAACTTATAAAAAAGTGGAAAATTGCTTACTTTGATGAGTTAAAGCAATGTAAAACATATGTTGTCATAACTTATTGAGCATATATATTTTTTACAGTGTATACATATTAATTATACATGATTAATCTGTTATGTACACAACTTAAATGAAACTTGCTGCAAAATGACATGCATGTACAAGTGAGCTTGAAGTTACATGCAAGTCAGAATGTCACATTGTGAACATTGTGTTTCTGTAACTCACTAAAGCTCATCTAAAATACGGCCAATGTTATTACAATGTTATTACAAAATTATGTCTATTAAAGTAACACATTAAATCTTACAACAAGGATATATTGTTTATATGTATTTGTTAAATGTTAATATGTTTAAATACATAAAATTATTGAATATTTGGTTTAATTTTTTACTTTGTCAACTTAAATGTTATAAAATAGGACACCACTTTAGTCAGAGTAAAGTTGATTTTACTAATTTACTAAATTTAAAAGATATGTCCAATAAAACTGTTTTAAAAACAAACAATTGCATACCACAACAATGTGGATCATACATCTGTAAATAATCACCTAAATCGCGTACAGACGACAACGCTGTCAAAACCCATTCACAGGGATTTGCGAAAACGACTAAAAACGCTGTATTATTCATGCCAGGCCAGAAGTTGGCGATGTCACTTTGTAAAGAAACACTACGCATGTAATACGCATGTGGATGACATCAACGTTTTCAAAAATTTGCTTTTTTGTTGTTTACATGGAGACAATAACGCTATCGTTTTCAGAAACTTGCACTTTAAAACCAATTTTCAAAAGCTTGCATTTTCAGGCCCCCAAAACGCTGTTGTCATTTAAATGAATGACCAAAACTCATACAAAGTTTTCAGTTTTTAGTTGAAAACGGTGTTGTGTAAACGGCACTTGAATCATTCAAGACAATGATGTACAACAGCTGCTGATTATTGGATCAGTGAAAACTATCAAGAGGTTGTCATTTTTCTGATCCTCTTCACATCCTCTCAAAGTCAACAAGGTCCCAACACCCTTGCTGGTCCTCATTTGACTTTGACAAGCACTGAAATCAAGAACAAGCAAAGTGGGTCAATGTTCAAAGGCACCAGAAGTCAGGTCCATGTTAGACATCGGCCTGACAGCCCACCTATGGTGCCATGCTGGGCAACACGGTCAAATTCAGCAGGTTCACACTCCCCGAGCCCTTCCTGGGCCGAGCGAAGCTCTCCGCTGGGCCAACAGATGGAGAGGCATCCGGTGTTGACAACCAAATGCTCTCATGGCAGTTGCTAGGTCAATGCGGTTGCATCCGCAGGTGCGAGTTCTTGTGTGCGCTGATGGCACATGCATCCCTCATTCTCACCTGGTAGGACAGCAGATCACACCACTACAGGGCATGACCAGGAATAATGCTTTTTTTGGAGGTGCTAAACTGGGGGAGGTGCGGAACTTAAATAAATGAGAGAAGAGAGACATCATTTTACATTCATAAACTGTACAGAGTCTGCAGGCATCAAAACAGGCTCGGAAATGAACGGGGCTTGGGGCAAAAATAACATTAAAATGAACAATAATACCCCCGAAATTCTAGATGAAGAGGCAAAAACTGCCCCTGCAGAATTCAACTAAGTCTATTATGGAGATAGCATCATTTCATATTAAATTGAATGAAAATCATTATATTTAGATCTGCTCAAGTTGCATCAGATTTATTTATTTTTTTGCAACATTTAAGATTATAACCAATTACACACATTTTTCTTGGCGTTATGAATGCAATGGCCAATTTACATTAGCCACTGCTGAATACGTCAAAGTTTTGTTCACTGACTGAATTCTACATTCTTGCAAATCCTCTCATCATAAACATAAGTGCAAATACGATATAAGAGATTAATTTTGCAGTTTCAGTGATTAGAACGGGAATTTTTGGGAGTTTTTGCGAGAAAGCAGAACTCACGCTAAACTGCTTCAGTAATGGGGAACATTCTTGATAAATCGTAAGATTATTCGAGGAAAATAATCGATGGATTAATCGATTGAAAAAAAAAAATTGTTAGTTCCAGCACTAAAATAAACATAAATGCAATGTCAGATACAGCTTCTGTTCCACCTTTGCGGTGTAAAGATGACTTTTGATGTTGATATAAAATTTTGGTTGCACTTTATTTTACAGTATGTGTACTTACACTGTACTTACCAAAGAAAGGTAACTACATGGGTTAAGGTTAGGTTTAGGGGTAGGTTCAGGGTTAGTACCTAATTATTACCCAAATATTGTAATTACTATAATAAGTATATATGTACATGGAGAACAGGACTGTAAAATAAAGTGCTACCAAAATTGTATTTAATTGTAGCAGTCTATAGTAGTCTGACTGAAAGAAGTATTTGTTTATATTTAACATAAAAGACAACGCCTCTGTAGAAAAGTTCATTTCTGACCCTGTATCGAACGCAACGTCCTTGTTAGGAACGCCCTGTAACCGAATCCACAGGAGGGGAGGTTTTCTGCAGGGCACGAGCTGTGTGTAGACAGCAGGCGAAATGTCTGCCGCGTGTTCATCTTCACATGCCATCCACGCCTGGATTTATGAACATGTCAGGAGCAGCTGAAGCCGTGCAGGTCAGGTTGAAGGTTCAAAGTGGGCAGATTGAGGTGTGCTGACCACCTACTGACAGGCACAGATGCACCAGAGAACAATAGGACTGATGAGAAACCACAACAACCTCAGAGGCACGGTGGTAGGACACAACACAAGGAAGGAACTGAAGATTGGCACCTCAGAGTCTTTAAAATGGCCATTGATATGAACCCAATGTTTCTTCAACTGTAGACATTTGTCACTTTGCTGCAGAAATGAATTATCCAGTGGCACTGAACGTCTGCTGGAGGCGGTTTGAAATAAAGTTCATAATAGCTGTTCTGCCCAGTGAGTCCTAATGGCCCATGTTAGCCACCGGTGTAATAGATAAGTGTTTGAATATGAGTGGATAGGAATTACATTCTTAACAAAGGCAGAGGATTCGTAGGAAAGAACATTCTGCTTTGCGTTGAATATTGAATGGAAAACGTCTTCACAAATTGGTATTTTGAGACTTGATGAGTCTTAATGACTGTGATGTTTGAAATCCCATATTGTTTATATAGCTAAACCAGTAGACCGTGATGCTAGCAATGCTAACGTCATGAGTTTGACTACCAGGAACCTAAAATGTATGCATTGAATGCAGTTTAAAGTCTCATTTAAAATCAACATAAAACTGTCCACATTTACTCTCTTAATGCAAGTGCCTGTTCTTGCGAACAATTCACTAGTGAATTGGGGAAAAAATATATTATAATTGTTCCACCATTGAAACAACTTTATATTTCCGCTGGCATTATCAAAGCCTCTTGTTTTTCAACCCTTCCCCTCATACCTGTCATGTAGAGGAAGATGCATTGTAAAAAATGTTAGCAATTTTCAGAGAACAAAAGGTAAAAATGCTGCAGTAAAAACATTTAATTGGTTAACTGTAATTTATAGGGTGAAAAGTGTATTTAACATCACATAATGTACTTTTACTGTAATCTACTGTAAAAATGTGTTTTTTTGCAAGTAAAAGTTACAAATTATTGTCCAATTTATGGTGAAAAGCAGCAAAAGGACATCCCATTTTTTTTTATTTTTTTTTCATAAATACATTTTTACATGATGTTTCTTCTTATTCATGTACCATAGAGGGTTCCATTCTCAGTTATTTAGTTATTGAATTATTTTAGTGTATTGCATGTGTGTTAGCCTGACCATATTTTGTCTTTATTGGCCATGTTATATGGACATACCTTACCTATATTATGGTGGTTATAAAGGTTATAGTATATTTTAAAGTAAAATAGTTTGAGTAGATAATAACAAATATAAAAGTAAAACAATGGAACTACAGTTAATATTTTGGTTTATTGTGAGTCTAAATCTAGAGTCACAAGTTAAGAGCTCTGACACGTCACTCAAGTCCATCAGTCTGCCCTTCACAAACAGAAATGAGTAATACAAGCTGACATGAAGATGAAAATCAAGGTCTAAGACCCTTCAACTGTCTCACAACTAGAGGAATGCAGCCTGGGAAAAAGAACACAGAATTGACACTCAAAGACAGAAGCCAGCACTCTTCAGATGAGAGCCCTTTCTGGATCCATTGTGCTCGCTCTCTCTCTCTCTCTGTGTGTGTGTGTGTATGTGTGTGTGTGTTTGGGGGGTCTTTAAGCTGAGGGACAGTGTTTGGCTCACTTGCTGGGAAACAACACTTCAGCCCCACAGCTGCAAGCACAAGAGAACTCCAGCGCTCTGACAGAGTTCAATAGCGGAGCGCTGGCAGCTAGAGATATGCTTTCACTGCAGGGATCACACACACTGGGAAGAATGTATTTTAAACTCTCGCTCTCCGTATTATTCTCTCTCGCTCAGCATCTCCCCGTGCATAAACTTGAATAAACAGCCCTTGCTTTGTGGTTTGTTTTCTCATTTAATTCTCTGAATGAAATGCCATCACCAGGCGTTTTATCGCTGTGGTAACTGAGAATTTCAGCCATGTTGAGTCTTCGAGCAGACAATTGCACAGGCTGTGCTTGATTGCCAATTAATGAAATCATTCTTTATGGGACTGCAAAAATACAATGAATGTCTGGATCATTTTTTACTTCAAGGAATAGTTCACCAAAAAATGACAAAAATTGAATACTCACCCTCATTTCATTCCAAACCTATGACTTACTTTCTTCTGTAATATTTTGAAACAATGAAAGTAAAAGTTTTGGACCCCATTGACTTTCACTGAATGGAAACGTATGGCTTAAAGTCTTTATTTTAGCAGAAGACAAAACACCATGCAGGTGAGTAAACTGTAAAAAAATATATTTTTCAAAGGTTATTGGAGTATTTTACAAGAAAATACTTCAAAATTTCACATTTAATTCAATGTGTTACTCACTGTTTCTTTGTAATTGTTTGATAAATTCACTTGCAATGTCTGAGTAAAAAGTCCTTATACACCTTTTTTATTATTATTGTCAGTGTAAATAAAGTGAATAAAGCAAGTTTTTGGGAATATTTAGGTGCACACCAAACATCTATCAAACGAAGGGCAACCCTTTAAATAAGGTTCCATTAGTTAATGGAATAGTTAATGCATTAACTAACAATAACTAATACATTTGTATAAAAAAAAAAATCATTGTAAGCTGTTCACTCAGGTCCATTACATAATATTAACAGATACAACTTTTAATTTAAGAAATCTATTAGTAAATGATCAAATTAAAAGTATTTTCCATTGTTAGTTCATTTTGTAGTTTTACTGTAAAGTGAGGCAGCTACAAAGCTACCAGGAGTTGTTTTCATCTGATTTGCTTATTGGAAAACCAATGTATGTGAAAAATGAAGGACATTGCAGCGTTATGATTCAACATTAAGGAGCATTTGAAACGCAACTCTTGAAATGAAATATGAGTATAGTTCTTCCATCAGTGCTCCAGTATCATTTAAGCAGCATAATCAAACTGTCTTCGCGGCTTAGAGATGAACGCTTTGACTGAACAACAATATGCCACTTGTACACATACACATGAGCTGAGACAGACACTGTCCCTCTTGATGTTTGCTAAAAAAAAACATGAATCTAATTTTGAATTATTTCTCTCTCTCTTGCTCGCTCTCTTTCTCTCTCTTTGTCTCTCTCTCTCTCTCACTTAGCTTTGCCATTAGAGCCATTTGCATGTAGCGGAGAAGCCATTAGAATTTTAATGAGGCTGACCCTGGAGGCAGGCCTTTGCTGGGTCCTCAAAAACACACACACATACACACACACACACACAGCCCAGAGGCAGGAGCACTTAATGCTCTCATACATACACACATCTAACCTTACAATCAGCATCACAGAATAGAAATGTGAAAATGTCTCTGTTTTATTATACCATTTTGAAATTCCACTGATCATCTCTCCCCTCTTCCAGCAAAAAGTCCTCTTGACAAGATCAAAACCGTACACATCATTGTCTTTCCACATAGGCCTTGTATTATTGACCATGTATTTAGTGAAAAGAAAAATGAACATCGTTTTCATTTGGAGGGGCTGCACTAATGTACCTGATTTTCTGTCTCATTATAACATTAATCTTCAAACCTCTCTTATGTGCTAATTATTCATTTTTGAAAGCTAAAATAATAACATTTAATTGCCTATTGCAGCACCGAGTTGGAAGTTTCTGTTGTCTGAGACTCTGGAGAGACAGAAGCAGCTCTCGCTGCCTAATTAGAATCCTGGGACTGAATGGTGAATGTGCGCAAAGTGAGTTTTGGTTATCTGACACTAAAGACTGGTTATTAAAAACAGGTCATGTGGTTACGTCAGTGGGATTCGGCTTCTGTTTGTTCTTGGGATGTTACGCAACACTGTTACTGGGACGTTTGACCCCTTTGAGAACGTCTTATGGTTGGCATTGACACAGGAGGGTGAATTCAACACAATGACCCAATATACACTCGGTGTAAAAGGCCAGAGAACTTATTTTGTGACCCCTTTGAAATACAATGTTTATGTCAAGGAGGCTTTCACAACTAAGCCCTTTTAAAAAAGAAGTGTGCTTAATTGTATTGAATGCGCACTTGTAGCGTACTTCAAATTTTAAGAGAATATTTTGTACACTTTATTTTACAGTGTCCCCTTTTACATATATACTATAGTATTAATGATAGTAAATGATACAAAATTACACTGAAAAAAAAAAAAAAAATTTTTAATTTAAATATTGCTTTAACTCATCAAAATAAGTCATACGATATACAGGATTCAACTCATTAAAAAAAATAATTTTAATGTAATTTCAGTTGAAATGACTTGAACTTAAAAATTTAAGGCAGCAACTTTTTTTTCAGTTCAAATAACCCTAAACCTTTACATGTTGTTAATATTACTCAGGACCTAAATGTATAATTACACTGTAACAAGAATACCTTAAAATAAAGTGTAACCTGAATATAAACAAAACTGTACTTGCAGATAATACAGTATTAACATTAAATAAAAGGCCACAAATGTACACTTTCAAGACTGTTTCTTAACACACTTAAAAGCACTTTAAAAAAATCCTTATGTTTTAATAATCTTTTGTCAAGGTTTAAATAAGTACACTTACTATGTTATTTTGTGTTGACTAAAATACTAAAGCACTTGTTGTGAAGTGATTAATTACAATTTTATCTGTAGGGTTACTTTGCGAAAGTCAAACATCATCATTACAAATGTGTCTAATTACAAATATATTTCAATGCGTAACATTCAAGTTTCAATAGAAACGACATTCAAGTATATTTTAGTTTACTCATTTTCAGTACATTTGGCAGTACACTTTAACCACATTTCGAAGATAATAAAATAACTATGAAACTGCATATAAAGGGTGTCAAAAAAGCACTTGAAAGTTCAGCTAACTGCATTGAATGTAAATTTAAACTAATACAGTTTCTTTTAATTGCATTTAAAATGCAATTACATGTCCAAAAAAAAAACTAAAGTGTATTCTCGTAAAGTATATTATTTCCATAAGAAATACTTGCTTTTTAAAGCATTTCCTAAAAATTTCCTTTATGACTGAAAAATTTGTGTGGTTTTATTTTTCCTTATTATACGCCGCTAATTCATATTGTAGCATTTGTCAAGTCATTTAAAGGGACTAACTAGATAAAAGTGTCTGTATTTTCTTGTACAAGGCAGGTGTAAGCTAAGCAGCCATGCTAAAATATGAATGACGCGGGTCTGAGATATGCCGGGCTGTGAAATGAAGACGTCTAAGGAATAAAGCCAGAAGGAAACAGAACATAACACTTAGCGCGTGCGAGTGTGTGTGTATGTATCCGGTTTACGGTAGCATATGTACATACATAGTCGTCTCTCTCTGCGCGGGTAAGCCTGCACTTGCATATATGCATGCATGTGTGTGTGTGTGTGTGTGGATGTTTCAGCTTCAGGCAGAGAGATGATTGGCTCCCCCCTGAGGGCCTCTCTCTCCCTGCAGCATGTGGAAACCATGGCGCGTTGCCAGGATACAAGCCCCCGGTCTGTACTGACAAGTAGACATGAAGAGCAAAGATTAATTATTTACAAGCACACCCCTGTACGCTGTGACGACTTGCCACTTTTCCTGCACTAAATGTCACTATCTATGAAGCCATCACCCTTATTACTTATTTTATTTGGGTATTAATTCTGACCTCCAAACAGCGGCTTTGAAATCGAGCGGCGGATACACATGCAGCCGAACAGTTTTAGATTTAATTCCTTCACAGAGAGCGAAATGTATTATCTGCTAATATATGGCTACTAAATGATTTTTATAACAATAATAGTAATAGCAGTTCTTTATATAGCCTATTGTTCTTTAACCGTATCAGCCCACTCAACGATATCCAGAGTTCATATATAATCCATGGCTTTTCTTCTCTCCTAAGTAAAAGATGTCCCTTCAGATCCATATTTACCAAGCACATTAAAAAGTTTAACGCTATTTGATGTCCCTTTTCCCGCACGCCAGCTGTCTAGTGAGCCATAAAAAGGCTTTTGTGGTACAGATAATGGTCAAACACACACACACACGTGGTGCCGGCCAGGACGTCTCGGCAGGTTTCGTGTTCCGTTCAGCCTGTGATGATTCTGGGAAGTGATGGCATCCGTGCCTCGGCGTGGGCCTTCCCTTTGTTATGCTCTTCCTCGGAGCCCTTACGCGCACAGCGGTGAAGCCTTTATTTGCATTGGCTCTCATACATATTCATGCGAGCGGGGTCAGCTCACGTGGAGGGGAGAGATTTAATTGGGCTTTGGACGGAGAGGTTCCTGAGTGACAGGTGGAGGAGGAGGTGGAGTCCCGCTGCTTGCGGCATTACTGACCCTGGGCTGCTTTTCCTTTGTTTGACTCTTTCTGTGTAGAATTAGAAAGCCTTTCATCTAAGATAATATGAGAAATAATGGAATATCAATTTGCAGCACGTGTGGGACCGCTGACAGATGCGCAAATTCGTTGTGAGTTTATGCACAGGATATATGCAAATACTGTATGTATAGAGCAAAAAAAAAAAAAAAAATAGGCCTACTAAGAATATGCAAAAGAAAATTATTTATATTATTTTATTATTTGTATTATTAATATTGTATGTAATGCATATCACATATACAACTGTCTGTCACGATTCGGTGTGGCTTAACAACACGCACGGCACAAAGAGATAATGTAGAAGTAGTATTGAATAAACTCAACGATCACTTCAAGAAAACCACAGGAGATATAATAAGTCTAACCGCACTTAAAGGCCACTAATTATTCAATTATTACATCCATTATTCAATGTAGCTGCGTTTCCGTTACCCTCAAAATTGCGCAAATTTAAATTGCGAAGTTGAAAATACGGCCAACGAAAACACGTCAATTTCGCAAAAACTCCCATATGTCGCGAAAACGTTTTTATGCTCGCATGACGTGGTTTTTCAGGCAATTCGAAAAAGGAATATTTTGCAAAACTGCAATGGAAACAGTTTTTTCGCATTTACAGATCACCTGGCGTACGTAAAGTTCGATCGTTCTTTAAAGGTGCTCTAAAGTGATGTTGGGTGACGTCACTTCTTGTTGACGTTCGAAGTATTGTCAAACAAAACGGAGGCCAGCTCGACCCTCCCTCCTCCTCATCCCGTCCCCTCCCCCTCCCCTCCATGCTTCCTGAAACAGGCTTTTCCGATGTAAATTCAGGACTTTGCGCGTTCCTTCTCCTTTTCCCTCTTCTTTCCTATTTGTTCATCGGAACATCGTCTCTTTGGTCGTGTGTCGGCCATATCAAAATTCAAGAGAATATAATTCCAACGTTAGTCGTTGTCTAGGGCATCTCTCCTCTAGCTAACTTCCCTCTTCATGCTTCTCTCTCTCTCTCCTCCACTCCCCACACCCTCCTTCATGTGCTCTAAACCCCCAACCCCCACCCCCAAATCATTCTTGTCGGTTATTGGCTGGAAGACTGTTTGTTATGTTTCGTGGTCCAGGCTGGGCCAGTTTGTTTTTGTTGCCGTTTGTGGAGCCTGGGCTGTCTACAGAGACTGTGTTTTTTACAGTGTGTTCAGGGGACAGGCAGATAGCGGATGGTGAGGAGATGTGTTACAGGTCCAAGAATGACACTGTGGTCTGGTGTAACACATTTAATTAAAAGTTCGACAACTCTTGTTTTGGCGTCAGCTATTTACTAGTAGTTCATGTATAACCAATCACACATTGGGTTTCATAAGAACATTGTAAACATAATAGTTGAATATGCAATTAAATGCAATGTCTCGCATAAGCAGTAATAATGTAACAGGTAAGTATTTGTGAAGATCCAGTGTGTGTGTGTGTGTGTGTGTGTGTGTGTGTGTGTGTGTGTTTGTGTGTGTGTGTGTGTGTGTGTGTGAGTGCCGATTGTGTCTGTGCTTGCACGCATGTATGTGTGTACAACATTCTCACTGAACAACATTAGCCTATGTTCTATTCTTGTCGCTCAATTTCTCTTTCCCAGTATGGGGATAACAGATAATATTTCCTAACATCAATACAGAAATAATGTGACACTTAAACAAGAGAGGACAATCCTTAAGAAACCACGTAGAGAGTGTAACATAACAATAACCTCTATCGCGATTACCGTTAGCTAACATACATTCACTCATTGGGGCTGATGCTGACACAAACATGGAGCTAATACACAAAACGATACCTTCAATATTCTCTTCTAGCATATTTTACATAACAGTTAACCTCATACATTACATACACAGCATTCATTTCTGAGCTGTATTATTCGTCTAGCTGACAAGCTCTCGTATAATGT
Source organism: Alburnus alburnus (assembly GCA_029874995.1). Lineage (NCBI taxonomy): Eukaryota > Metazoa > Chordata > Actinopteri > Cypriniformes > Leuciscidae > Alburnus > Alburnus alburnus. Next base: position 13,531 of record JAPMNU011386088.1, read on the forward strand.
AACAAACATACTGACAAACCGTTAACTGACCGCGCGCCATTGTACTCGAAGAAGCTTGTCAAAACTCACAAGAAAACCCATTGCTGTAGAGAGTTAACATTACACAGGTCGCTATCTGTGTTTCTACTACTGTTAACTATTTTCAAGATTCTGTTTTAAGTGTATTTACCTGTCGGAAATACAAAAAGATGTGACAGTTCATTAGCGCTCTTCTACATACGTACTCGACAACTCTTGTTCTGGCGTCAGCTATTTACTAGTAGTTGCCTATGTGTATTACAGAGAGCGCCATCTGCTGGAGAGTTTACTCTTAACAGGGGTGAATTATATCACAATGAGAGGTCTACAGAATCAGTGGCAGTGTTCCTACCAAAAATAAAATGGGGTTCAGTCTTTCTGTTTTCTAAAATCACCCTATGCCACATGTGACAAAAAAAGTTTCAGCCTAAAAACGTGTGACATCACTTAAAGCTTCCTTAAAGCACCACAAACATGGTGTGTTTGAACAGAAGACGAGACAGAGTTCTTTATTAAACTCATAAAAGACAAAAAAAAAGACAGGAATTCTGGATTCTAAACAACAAAGAAATGCCACAATTTATCAAGACCTCAAAGCAGACATGAAGGAGAATCACCCAGAAGCACCTCCGCTCCCAAGTATAAGGGGCTTCCTTGCCATTAATGCTTTGATAAAATGCCTACGTTTCCTTCGATTAAAAATAATGACTAGTGCGGTGGCTGAGATATACGTAAACCTATCAACATTTGTTGCCATGATTTTTGGAATGACTTATCACAAGAGGAAATAATTACAACAAATTTGTGACCCTGGATCACAAACCAGTCACATGTCGCACGGGTATATTTGTGGCAATAGTCAACAATACATTGCATGGGTCATAATTATCGATTTTTCTTTTATGCCAAAAATCATTACGATATTAAGTACAGATCATGATCCGTGAAGATATTTAGCAAATTTCCTACTTTAAATATATCAAAAATGTATTTTTGTAAGTGGATGCAACAAAATCGCCAACAGAAATGGACAACTTTAAAGGTGATTTTCTCAATGTTTCGATTTTTTTGCACCCTCAGATTCCAGATTTTCAAATAGTTTTATCTCTGCCAAATATTGTCCTGTCCTAACAAACCATACATAAATGGAAAGCTTATTTATTCAGCTTTCGAGTGATGTATAAATCTCACTTTGAAAAAAAAGCCATAAGACTGGTTTTGTGGTCCAGGGTCACATTTGTTGATGTGATTTCCACTGAAACAGGAAGATAGGGCGGGACATATCAAACAGCTCCTCCCCTTTTTAAAAATAGCCAATAGAGTTAAGTTTATATCACAGCTTGGCCAGAGCTGTTGAGCTCGTTAAAGCCGCAGTTTCCTCATAATCTCTAACCATTTCTCCTCCTAATCTCCTCAATATCGCTTTAATTCAGCAAACTGTTTAGTATTGTGACACTAACGTGAAACCAGACTTCCTTCTCCCCAATGAAAAGCATATTTACACTGACTAAATCGTTCCATATCCCCTACATAGTGCGCTATGTGCCATTCACCATGCAGAAAATAGTCAATGTGTGAACAAATGACCGATTTCAGCCGCATCTTCAGCATCCATTTATATTGTAGAGAGCGGGACGCTTTAGATTCTAGAGAGTAAGAGAATAAAAAGTTTTATTCTAGAAAATAAGTCATTATTTTTCTGAGAATCTCATTTGACAACTGTCACACTCCTTTCATGTTCATTGGAAAACAAAGTCAAACGCATCCTTCATTCACATTTAAAAGACACGAGAGTGAATAAATGATGACAGAATTGTCATTTTTGAACAAACTATTCCTTTAAAGTCTATTGACAACAATTCTTCTTTTTCTTTTTTTTGTTAGAAAACAGTCTTATCACTATGACATTTCAAAGGCTCATCCATCTCAATATCTTATATGATCTCACATATGAGACAAACAGCGTCTGTGCAGTGAGATACAATGCTGACACTACTGACCTTTCAGAATGTGTGTGTGTGAATGTGTGTGTCTATATAAGCATGTGTACAGTTAAGTAGGCCAAATGCGGAAGAGATGGTCTACATTTTGACTTAAGGGATGTTGGAAGCATGCAGTGTTGCTCTGGTGTGTAATTTGTTATCAAAAGACGGACCTCTCTTCTTCTGATTACTGGCCTCTTGTATTTTGTCAGCCCCCCTATTCCCAGCAGAGATGTAATTGCACTGTTCTTGGTGAAGGACATGAGGCACGGAGAGAAATGTGCTGTTTATCAGGCCCTAGATTGTTCTGAATAATTGAAATTCATGTTGTGAGTCTAGTTTCAATAACATTGCAGGGCTGCAATTTGCAGTTCCAGTGGTTAGTCCTGAGCACTTATTTGTGAAATAACAATCACCAGTACTACCCACAATTAGAATGATTGTGTTCATAATTACTGACATTTCTGATTGAGCAAATTGGTGCAGAAATAATATTTCACAAACTCAGACACAGGGTTAAAATATAAACTTAAAATTCGGTTACTCTCATGTCATTCCAAAGCTTTTATTTCTGATGAACACAAAAGAAAAAATTTTAATCAATGTTTGGTAACACTTACAATAAGGTCCCATTCGTTAATGCATCAATTAATATAACCAATACATTTGAACGTTTTTCTTTATCTAAAAATACAACTGTTCATTGTTAGTTCATGTTAGCTCAGGTCCATTAAAAATAAATATTGAAATTCACTAACTCACTAATGAGCGTTTTACGAGTATTTTTCATCGTTAGTTCACGTCAAATGATGTAGTTAACTAACAAATGGAGCCTTGTTGTAAAGTGTTTCAACTGTTTTTGTCCATTAAATGCAAATTGACGAGTTGCAAAACAACATTAGACAAACTGGCTTTCATTAAGTGGACAGAAAAACCTTTTTTGACAATTTTTGAAATATCTTCTTTTGTGTTGCACAGATGAAAGAAATGCACACAGGTTTGGAAATACATAAAGGAGTATATAAGGGCAGAATTTTCAAAGCACATATTTTATTGTAACATTCTAAACATCCACGGTGTGATTTTAATCACAGTAGAATTTTTCTGCACTTTAAAGCGTTCTCTTCCTTGTCTCATGTCCACTAGCGAAAAATCACAAATCTTTTCTCAACCTGTCATACATTTCCTGTCTATAGTTTGCAGTATTATGATACAGACTCAAGGCAATTTCATCCGCCCACTTCCATTCAGGCTCACGCAATTAGCAGCCAACTCTGATGAAAGAAAAATCTTTAAGGAGCGATTATAGCGATGGAATTTTATATTGGTTTTTAAAATCCAATTATCTTCTGAAAGCGTGTGACTTTTCGACAAATGATGTGTCGCCACAGTATTGTTGAAAAACACTGTGCGCGGTGATAATTGGCAGCTGTACAAAAAGCCTCTGACAGCTTCAGAAACGTCTCTGTGAGGAATCAAGTGCCTTGCGGAGAGAAACCTGAGCTTGAAATCTATAGCCTTTTTGTGTCACTCGGAACGTCTCTTCGTTTAGGCATTCAGGAGCCGCAGTGCATTATGTTGTAGGCCAGTGAAATTTTCATTATTGCCTATCACAATGCAAAGCTATTTGCAATACTGCACTACAAGTTAGTTTATATTTGACCAGTTTAACTTTAAATAGTTTCAAACAACCTACTATTTTAATGTAAGTCCCTTGTGAAAAAAAAGTGTGCTTATTTTATTAATTGTGTGAATGTGTACATAGTTTAGTTTACTGTGCTTTAAAAAAAAATTTCTGATATATATTTTTAAAAACTATACTTGCATATGATAATATTAATGAGATAAAAGGTCATTTAAGTGAGTTCACTTTCATGATTATGTTTAACATGCTTAAGTAAACTGCACTTTGTAATAATAATCGTGTTTTATAGAAGTGCACTTATTTTGATGAGCGTATTTGTAAAATACTTGATTATAATTTTAACTACACTGTAAAAAAAAAGATCAATTAGTTATGACAACATGTTTTTACTTTCCTTTAACTTCTCAAAATAAGTTAAGCAATTTTCAATTTTTTTAAGTTATACAAGATTAATGTAATTTAAGTTTAAATGACTTAAACATCCAAGTTGATTGTACTTAATTTAAGAAGCCACTTTTTTTGTATAACGTACTGTTACTGATATTTAAAGGTAATGTTTTAAATGTACTAAATTGCAACTTCATCATTACAAAAGTGTAATTACAAAAATATTTAAATACATAGTTTAAATAGAAATGGCATTAAAGTATATTTTAGTTGAAATGCTCGGCAGTACATTCAGCAGTATTTAACCATTTCACAAACAACAGAAGTTATCAAATTACAAATAAAGATGTACTTAAGTAGGTCAAAAAAGCAGTCTAAATTCAGCTATAATGCATTGAATATAAATTTAAACTATAATTCATTTTCATTTAATTGCAATATAACATGCCATAAAGTGCAGGTTGCATCAAAAGATTTGTTTCAAGTGTATTATTTCTGTAATTTTTAAGTATGCTGAAGTGTACTTTTTTTCCATAAGGGGAAACCTGCTACAATAAGGTTAAATTTGATAACATTAGTTTAATCATAACATAAGTATGAACAGCAGAGCATTCATTTATAAATGTAGGCTACTATTGTTCTTTGTTTGTTTATATCCATTCATAATATATTATGTTAATTTGTACAACTTGCAAATATAGAAATGAATCATTAGAATGAACCTTATTGTTAAGTGTTGTTCCTGTAGCTGTACTGATGGAACTACAGTAGAAGGGGAGCACAAATACAAATAAGAATAAATCTTAACTGCAGGTTACTTTGGAGAAAAGCATCTGTCAACTGCATGAAATGTAAAAGTCAAAATCAGTGCACAACTGTATAATTATTCTTAAATGACCATTCTCAGTAAGCCAGTTTAAAGGGAAAAGCATACGTGAATCATCTCTGCACATTGTTCAAACGTACCATTATGATGGTGAAATTTAGATGAGGTGCCACTTAGTCTCCGAAATGCATTAGTTATGAATGCCAGTTTCTGCACAAAAGACAAAAGATAATATCTCTAACTAAAAACTGATGATGTGCGACCTAGTTAGAAGGTGTCATGAAGGATGTGATTCAGAAATAAAAATATGTATTTCCTCCATCTGCTTGACATCAATTTCAGCACAATTAATTCTGCAACAGCACTTAATTGAGGTTCATCAAATGTAACAAGAAAAAAAAACACGCCGGAAAAGAAGACAGAAAGAGAAGTCTGGTGACCTTAATGAACAACACAAAGTTTTGCTGAAAGAGCGACAAGGACATGAAGTAATCTTTTTTGTTTGACTCTTCTCTTCATCTGCCTCTTTCATCAAGGCATTACAAAGGAAGTCGGTAAAGAAAAACAACACATCAATAAGAAATATCAGTGGTAAAAAACAGTTAATTACTACAGCCTTGTAGTTGTACTCTCTGGAGTTGTGCTGTCAGATTTTAGCAAGTTCACCCCAAGGCATGAATGCTAACATCAGGAATAAAAAATTAATTTCTCCTGAAAACAAGCGCAAAAGTTTTGTTCATAAAAATAGCATTATTACCAGCATTTTGAGGGACATAACTAGTGCAAGATAAATACATTAGAGAATTAAAGTGTAAAATTACAACTTTCTTGTATCTATTTTAAGGCCAAATCTATTTTCATTTTGAGTCAAGTGTTTAATTTGATGTTTCAAAGTTAATGTTATATTTATATAACAACTATCAAGTTGCAAGATTCATGATTCAATGCAAGAACTCATTCTTTAAGTCAGTTTACAGTAATTTAAGTTGAAATGACTTAAACATCCAAGTTGATTGTACTTAAATGTATATCACAGTATATATAAGTATTCAAATCATATTTTTTAAATATTTATTGTCTAGGAAGTAATTTTTTGCCATTTGCTTTCACTGACCTTGATAGAAATGAAAATAAATACTGGCATTACTGTGATTGCCATTATATAAATATGTGTTCTAGTGAGACATTGTGTAATAAACGTCTAATTCACTTATTATTACAATGTAACGACACAGTTGCTATTCACTCTGATTTAAAGGGTTTCTTTCTGAATTAAGAAAATAGGCTTTTTGGCTCACCGCAGTGATGCAAGCACTGAATCAATGTCCCGAACCACCGCCATAATAGGAGGGAAACAGGCGTGTGTGTTGGGAATGGGGCAGGAACAGAAGCCAGCACAGGACTGCATTAGCATACTCCCAAACAGGCTGTTAGCTGAAGAGGGTTTTAATTAGCTATTTTCCCCCTAGCAAATGAGGAAATTATCGACCGAGCAAAACAAGCCAGAGACAACTGGCCCGCCACCAATAAACACATGGGCTGGTACACACGCGCACATGCACTTAACATGCACGACGAGCCTGTGTGGCAGGCCTGCACATGCACATTAAAGCCGCATACACACATACAATCATAATAAATGGCTCCGATGATGAGTGAAAAAGCTATCATTACAGTTTTTTTCATTCTCTCTCTTATTCCCTCTATAAACTTTATATTAAAGTGTGGCACTAATGCTCTCGACAAGTGTTTAATGGATACTTTAGGAGCACAGATCTCCCCATAAACATAAACAGGCACAACAATGTGTTTATTTACTAACACAACCCCCTCTTTGTAGCAAGACTTATCAAAGGCTTACTTTGGTTATAATTGCATCCTCGTCAGGCTTGCTTACTTCAGTGGTGGCATTAATATTTAAATGAAAAGACCCATGCCTGCCCTACGGTCTATTGAGGAAGTGAAATCTCTTCTCTTTACTCTCGAGACTGGAAGCCTTTCACAGCTCTTGCATCTCAACTGGTGAGCTTTAGCGTTAATTTGCTGAATATTCCTGGCAACTAGTTGCTTTACGTTCACTGTTATTTTTACTAAATATAATATTTTTGTAAATTTAATTTATTACAATTAAATTACAATGATAATGTGACTTCAGGTGCAAGAAATGACTCTGCTTACAGTAATATCTTGTATATTTACTGCAGGTGCTACTATGTATTTAAAAAGATCACTTTGTAATCAAACTAAGTTATTCTTTAAAGTACATATTATTGTATTATGATTAATTTCATCATGTTTTAAAGAAGTACACTTATTTTGATGTGTTGACATACTAAAGCACATTATAATTTGAATGTATAGTGTGTTATTCGATATTACATTAAAAGTTAATAAATGTACAAAATTGTAGCTTAATATATTTAAATGTAGATATACATTTAAAGATGCAAGTCAATGAATCGAAAAAGCACTCTAAGTTCACTTCTAATTGCATTTAATATAAATTCACACTTTAATTGATTTGCAATTAACATGCAATTAAGTGTCCGAAAACAGAACAATTAGTTTGCACTTAAGTATATTTGTTTGAAGGATATTAATTCAGAAAAAAAGCGTCTTTTTAAAAGTATGCTAAAGTATACTTCTTTTTCACAAGGGACTATTAGCTATGAGAGCTTGGAGAAAATGAATGAAAAGAATTAATAGCCAACTAAACACTGGTCACCATAATGGTGACTGTAAATGAACCGCAAATATTATAACACAATGCAGCATTTTTGGTGTGTTTTTAAATACTAGTAATTTGCATTGATTTTGCTGTACATTTCTGAACATTTTAAATATAAGAAATTACAGTTAAAAATGTCAGATTTTACAGTGGGTTATAAAAACAAGAAACATAAAAATAGGCCAAAACGACAGCGACAGTGGAACTTGATGAATATAACTTTTTGGCTAAAATATTCATAGACTTAAAATGTTCACTGTAAATTTTCCATCTGACTAATTATTGACACATATAGCAGGACTGTTATTATGCCACTCGTACGTTTCAGAAGACCCAGAAATATCCAAAAGAAAAACATGCCACTTCATTCCAATGAGACCTCGTCATGTTTAATATTTCACAACCTTTCTTTTCCCCTCCACCGATCCTGAAAATCTTTGTCTTGTTTCTGTCTTCCTGTGTCTTTAGGGAGGCCTTTTCTGGCATGGTTTCAAGGAGGATGAGAGGAGAAAGGAAGACAGAGCGAGATGCAAGATTTCCACCAGTAATTGGAGACTGGGCTGGAACTGCGAGCAAGGCCTTCACTCCTCCGTGTCTCCCATCAGCACTGACCTACAAACTGCCTTCCTTTCCCTCCCTGGACGCCAGCCAGAGTTCACCTGCTTCGCTTCATTCCCATCCCCCCTTCCGCATTTGAGGGTCTGTGACTTATCACAGGGGGTTTAGGAAAGGCAGAGGAGTGCAGTGGCGGCCACATAACCAAAGAATCCACGGAAAGGTGAGGGAGTAAAAAGAGAGATAAGTATTGTAAGTATTAAGGTTAGAGGGTTTGCAACAATGAAACTCACTGGCTTTCATTTGGTTAAACAAAAAGATCATTTTGTCATAATTAACTATAACCCCCTGTCATTCCAACATATCATAATTTTATCTTTTTTTATTAAACAAAAAAGGAGAAAGGCAGAATATCTGTGTAGCTCTTCCCAATCAATAAAAGGACAAAATGAACCATAAAAGTATAACCATAAGTACACACAAGAACTAATGGTGTTTAGAATCAATGAATTATTTGATTCAGTATTCAGCAATATTACTGATTTGCCTGCACTGCCTCTATCGGATGAGAACTGAACTGAGCTGGATGATGACATCTCTGTTTTATCCAGAGCTGCTTTATGGATGAATTGAACTCAATCCATAATTGATTAACTTTACAGAGTTATTGAACTGAATCAACTCTGAACTGATTTCAACTAAATAATGACTGTACTATTGTGCGGTATTTGCTATTAGCTGCTTTACAGCAGAATTGAACTCTGTTTGCATCACTGAATTGTTATTGTCCTGTAAAACAATCTGAAACAATCTTGAAACAATCTGTATTGTTTTAGTGCTATATAAATAAAGGTGGCTTGACTTGATCCAATATAAATGAGAAGATTTTCAATGAATACCAATTTTTGTTCTAATATTCTTTTACTTTTGCGATTTTTTTTCTGAGCTTTGCAGTAAAACTCACCATCCACTATTATATGAAGAAAATGCCTTTGACATTTTTCTTAATATCACATTTTGTTTCCCAGAAGAATTCAAATAAGGCTGAGTAAATACTGACAAATTTATCATCTTGGGTGGAAATGTTTGAGACAAATTAAACCCAATGAGTTTTACAAAACATTTACCGTTTCTCTTTTAGAAATAATACTTGAACAGTATATAGATTGTGGCATAATTGTATTATTGAATGAACTCTTCCCTTTAAAGCCGCAGTCACAGACTTCATGCACGCAAAATTTCTTCGGATGCTGCAACGGTCATAATATGATGTCACACTCTGCTGCATCTTTTTTTAAACATATATATATAAACTCTGTAATGTAAAAATATACAGTCTACTCCTCTTTCCTGCAAAATTACACATTTGCAGCTTTAAAGTTTTTTTTACTTTAAGACCAAGAGGTCACAGCGTTATATATATTATATTGCTTTGACTGAATTCACTGCTCAGAGTTTGACCTTCGAAACTCAGAGAAATGCAATCGTTTTTCCCATTCACGTGATGTGAATGGAAGTCAATGGAACGAAAAGTGGACTGTAAAACAGTGACAAACAAATAAATAAAACGAAATAAATCTAACATGAGTCACCAAATTAGATGTGTTGACTTCTGAATCACTTCAATAGCCTTGAAAGGCACTTATTTCAAAAGGAAAGTTTGAAGGTTTGGCAAAAGTAAGAACCCTTTTTATAAAACTGATGTAATTGGTCTCGTGTAGCACCGAATCACTTGTGATCAAAAGCAATGCAGCACAGGCAAAAGTATTTGCTGTGGTCTTGTTGAACAGTCAGCTCTTGAATTCTTTGGATAATCAGACAGCAGAATATATATGCGCCTCCTCCTCTGCTTTCTGTTTCAGCACAGTTTTAATTAGCAGAGCCAGACAGGAGAGAGAAGGGCAGCAGTAGCTTCCATTAGAGAGGAAAAACGTGGAGAGATACAAAGAAAAAGGAAGGGATGGATTGAAAGGAAAGAGAGAGAACTGCTGCTGTGCTTCCCCTGGTCAATTAGAGTTGCCAAAATGAGAGAGAGAGAGAGAGAGAGAGAGAGAGAGAGAGAGAGAGAGAGAGAGAGAGAGAGAGAGAGAGAGAGAGAGAGA
>JAPMNU011386132.1:0-12599 GCA_029874995.1 Alburnus alburnus
AACAAGTGTTTAGAGTTGTAAGCGGACAGAAGTTACAACAAATATTACTTTATTGGACATGAAAAATTACTTCAACTTAAAGTTGGGTTACACTCTTTAAAAACAAGATCAAATAAACAATACCTCTTGAAACCAACACACCTTTTTATAGAACATGAGGCAGTTTTTTATATTTTAACAAATTTGAGGTAAAGAGTTTTTCTTTGTCATATACATTTTTTTTCTCACAAAATATTTAAAAACATTGAACCCAGGGATAAAGCCCAAGAATGACAGAGTTTGATCCCTGCCTCCCCAAAATGCTAGGTCTCTCTTTCTCGGTTGCTGCTCATTATGGTTGCTTCACAGTTCGTTTAAAAATATTGAGTTCATCACACCTTGGGGATAAGAAATATGAAATGGTGCAGAAAAGAGCCTGGTTTGGTTTAGAGGAAATAGGGAAAATTGCAGCTAGTATTTCACAAGCAGAACAGTTGCAGAACCCCAGCAAACAAACGAGTACACATGCAAACTCTCTCATTCACACACTCGGTAGAATTCATTAAATAATTTCTTTTTGACCGATAAGTGCATTAAGTGTCATATATGGTTTTTGCCATAATTTCAAGTAAATAAATTTATGTCAGCAGAAAAAAAATTAAAGTCTATGAAGGGTGCAAAGTCACTGACTAACCTTTGTAAATACTGAATTTCACTTCTTCGATCCATTCATACTGTACTCTGTAGGCTTGCACTGGAGTGAATCCAAGCATACGTATTAAGAGGCCTACAAATGTTGTAAAAGTAACTGAACAGATGTAGGGTCAGTGGATTACACACAAGCAAGTTTTGGAAACAGCTGACCACCTCCAAGGTCAAGTGATACACACATGCTACAACATCCAAGTACCCTTAACCACAGCCCACGACGTCACATAAAGATGTACAAGCAATCAAACAAAACAACTCTTCGAGATTCTCCAAAATTCTCTCATTGGTGCTTTAGTTTCGTTTCAGTTTGTGCAAGTGAGATCCGCTGATAAAACAGGCCACAATATATCTTGGCAGGACGGTACGTAACTCTACAACAATATTTCAGTCCTTTCCTTCAAATTCAAGCAGCAGTTTGTACTCAGTGGGGATCGAGAGTACCGTATGCATGAACTCATATGGGACGTGACCACACAGGACAAGCGTACAGGATACAAGTCCAATATCAAGGGCAGAAGTCACACAAACATCCAAGCACCAAATTTTACAACACAAGGAGAAAATGTTCAGTTCTGAATCCTTAAATGACCGTGACCCCTTTTATGATTAGGAAAATAGCCTTTATAGAATCGTTTTTAAAAACACCACACTGTTCATCTGGTCTTTATAACCAACGTGTTCTTGTATCAAATTGTTTCTTGTTTTCTCTAAATAGCATTTTTATCAGAAATCAGTGCAATAGAGCAATTTCAGAAAACAAAAGAATATGTTTCAAAGCTCAGTTACCAGTCATTACTGTGTCTGCTCCCCTAAAGCCTTTGAATAAAATCCCCCTCCCGCCCGGTGCCGCCCCGCCTGTCCGAAACCCTCCCAACAGCCCCAGCAAAAACACTCACATTTAAGCAGAATTAGAAAAAGTGCAATCCTCCTTTTGAGGTAAAAACCCTTCCCCTTCACTCGTCATCAGATTCACGGAATGCAACATAGGTCTGTGTTTGGTCTGCACCAGAGTATCAAGGCTCCTTTTCCGCATCTAAAAAACATAATGTGGCTCACCGTGTTCGCAGCATGGCAGAGGATGGATGGCGGGGACTTCGTACTACAAAAACTATTTAAAAAAACCTCAATAGATTTGATAGGCAAAATCTTTATCGCCACTTAAGTGAGGTTGAGATAAAGTTGAAACGACAATCAAGATCTGAGGCACAAGGAAATCAACTTTTTTTTTCTTTTCTGGACAGAGATTGTAGACTCAAAAACTAAGGCAAATGTTTCAAGTTCATTTCCTTTCTTAAATAAAACATTAACATACATTTTAGAAAGCAATAAAATTATCCGAGCCTTAGCCTAACCACAATCCTATTTGACCCAAGAGTGACGTATCATCTTTGTTTCGAAGTTACCCGAATTCAGGCTGCATTGTACCTACGGAATGGTCCAGCATTAAAAACCATGTGCAATTCTAAAACTAACTCGTACAGGGTTCATATAAAGCAACGATTAAGGCAATATGTGTCTGTGCTCCTTATATGGCTAACATACCAATACTCCAGCCTCAATTTTGCAATTCACGCTGCTTGCTCTCCATTCCCTCTCTGTCAGCAGTGTCCTCCCTGAGTCGCCTAATTTCAACAGTCCCACCGAGGTATCCTAAAAGAGCACAAAGTTAGTGTGAATACTCTTAGGCATAGATTTCTTGTTTAACAGGCTCAGAAACTTTGGAAAACCACTTTGGACGTCTAAGCAATTCAATGTCTTTCTCTCTTCAAGAGGCAGACTCTTAATGTAAACGCCACCAAACAGATGGGTATAGACCTAATCTCACATCTCGAATTTCTCTTCCCAACTGATAAAAAATAAACCCCACCGAAGTAAGGCACTTCTAAAGCAAAACAGCTGCTTCTTGCGATGAATGACTTGGTGTAGGAGTGCAATCGGAGGATATGACTCATCATCCTCTAACGCGGGATGCAGTTGCACGTTTTATGCTCGTACCTAAGCAATAAATCTGATGTCCGCTAATTATAAAAGCAAGTGCTAATGTGCCCCAATCTGGTGCAGACCGAACAAGACGCCATGACGCCATCTCAAAGCAGCATACAACGCTCTGTACATCTCCCCCCCCAGTCTTGACCTCCGCCCACCTCAGCCCACCTGGTGCTCCCCGCGGACAATGTGCGAGGAGAACTCGTAGCGGTCCTGGCTGCGGTGGCCGCAGATGTTGCACTCGAAGGGCTGGCGGAAGCCGTGGCAGCCCATGTGGATGGTAAACATGACATGGTCCAGGAAGAAAATGCGACAGTGCTCGCAGCGGAAGGAGCGCACCGGCCGCCCTTCCCCGTCCACCACCTGCATGGCTTCCCTCGTCAGCGGGGAGCGCGGGCTCGCCTTGGTCGGTAAACCCCCAGGGATCCCTTTCTCCCTGTCCCCCTCCATGTCCGTTTCTTTGGCGTGACTAGGACTGTGCCGCTCGCGCCCACGGTGGTTCAAGTTTCCCGGTGGCACCGAGGTGATGACGCACTGCTCCTCCGCCATGCTCTCAGTGTCTGTCGAATCTTGGTAACCGTTGCTCGGCGAGGCGGCGTGGCTGCGGGTGGAAGGTGCATCTTCGTGACCCTCGCCGGCCTCCCTCCCGGCCAGGCCCATGGAGATGCCCCCCGCACAGTTCAGACGCTGCCCTAGAGAGGTTATATGAGGGTAGACGGAGCTGATGACTGGGGTGAACTCTGAGATGCAGGTGGAGTGGGGGGGCATCCGCAGCGACCGGGAAGGATCCACATCGTTGCTGCCTCCTCTCGGCCCCCGCAGGAAACGCCCTCCCATGCCTGCTAAAGCAGCGGGGTCACCCTCGGGGTGCGACAGCAACATGTCCCCTTCTTTATCAGGATTGGGGTCGAGTTCATAAGGTGCTTCGGATATATTCAGTCGCATGTGCTTTTCACCTAGAAAGCCAGGAAGCATCATAATCATAATGATCATTAGATTGCACTGAAATTATTCTGTTCTACGCAATAACCAATAATATTGTTACTATGCTATTTCTAAATCTAATTTATAGAAACAAAACTCTGAAACTCAGCAAATTGAGATTTTTTTAAATATATTATTTAAAATATAATATTTTAAAAAGTAATACAAATATATACACTACCGTTCAAAGGTTTTGTTATTTTAAAAGAAATGAATACTTTTATACATTGCATTGATCAAAAGTGGCTGTAAAGACATTTATAATGTTACAAGAGACTTTTGAATTTTGAACTTCCTGTTCATCAAAGAATCCTAACTTGAAAAAAAAGTATCACAGATTCCACAAAAAAAGAAAAGAAAAAAGCAACACAATTGTTTTCAACATTGATAATAATAGTTATAAAGGTTTCTTGAGCACCAAATCAGCATATTAGGCTGATTTCTGAAGGATCATGTGACACTGAAAACTGGAGTAATGATGCTGAAAATTCAGCTTCGCCTATTTAACAATTTTAAAATAGAAAATATTTATTTTAAATTGTAATAATATTCCCTTTATGACCATAATTTTTTCAAAAAATTTACAGATTCCAAACTTTTGAACAATAGGTTGAACAACACGTTGTCATATTGACAACCAATCATTTAACACACTGATTCAATTTTTACGAACCTTACAATTTTTTTGTTTATCACAAAAAATCCCCAGTCTTTCTCGCTGCATACAGTTCACAAGCTCACAACTCGGGTATCACTGTTCTGCATAGGTATTCAAAGAAATGGGCCTACCCAGAAACTTCTGGGGTGTAGATCTCTTCCTCTTGGTGATGCTATTGGCCAGCCGATCAATGAAGGTCATCTTTTCTGAGGAGGACTGGATCAGTGGTTCAGACATCATCTCCACATTATGGGACTCTTCACCTGAAGACAATCCACACACAGAAGCATGATTATAATAGAACGGTGTGTGTTTGAGTATATCACACCAATTTTGATACCACAGCATTTAATATGGTATTGCTATATTAATTATCGTTCGAAAGTTTTGTGGTCAGTTTTTGAAAGAAATCTCTCACCAAGGCTGCATTTATTAGATAAAAAAGTAAAGTAAAATTAGTATTGTGAAATACTATTACAATTTAAAATAACTGATCAATTTGAATACACAGTTTAATCCTGTGATGGCAAAGCTGAATTTTCATAAGTCATTAATTCAGAGTCACATGAATAATATGCTGATTTGTTGCTCAAGTAACATTTCTTCTTCTTAGTATTATTTTCAGGATTTTTTGATGAATAAAAAGTTCAAAAGAACAGTTTATTTGAAATTGTCTAACAATATATAAAAATGTCTTTACTGTCACTTTTGATAAATTTTAAATTTTACTTTTCTGAGTAAAAAATATTTTCTGTAAAAAAATAAATAAATTGTACCGACACCAAACTTTTGAACGGCAGTGTACACTTTTATTAA
Source organism: Alburnus alburnus (assembly GCA_029874995.1). NCBI lineage: Eukaryota > Metazoa > Chordata > Actinopteri > Cypriniformes > Leuciscidae > Alburnus > Alburnus alburnus. The sequence goes on from JAPMNU011386132.1 coordinate 5,135, forward strand.
CAAGAGTAAAAAAGAAAATCAGAGGTAGTCTAATGTAAATTACTAAAATTATTATTTTTGCAGAATCTTAAATATATGATTATTAGTTATGTACATTAGCCTAATATTGATTCAATGCTCTCAGAGTTTGACTGAGCAGCAGGTTATTTAAATTAAGAATAAAATTCAGCATATTAACAACATAAGGCTAGGTTATATTAGGTTACATTTTAGCTCATACTGCAAGGCCTACAGCACAGTAATATTTTTACACACAACCACCCGTTTAGATTCTCTGTATTTACAATAATACCTCTCTAAGGCATGTATTTTAATCAAGAAGTGCTTTGGACCGTTCAAGTGCGCAGCTACATCACCAGCTGTGATCTTCACAGAGCATGCATTTCAAAAGCAGCTTCCTGTCAGGCAGCACTTGGACGAATTAAGTAAGTAACTGCAGAAAGACATCCATTAAAATCATCCAATTTAGTGTCAACTTACTGCTAGTTTTGACCTCCCAAGCATTTGTGTTATTAAATATGGCATTACCGTGCGCAGGCTGTGTGTTATGAGCAGGCTGGTGGTCCAGACTCTGTAGGTAGCTGTGGCAGCGCTCACGGTGCTCCTCCAGGGTGCTCTGCTGCTTGTAGCTGCGGCCACAGTAACTGCACTTGTAGGGCTTCCCTACTGTAGGGGAGGACACTGAAATAACGTGGAGGGAGAATATGAATGCATTTCACACAGCTTATGTGTTATGTAAACAGACATCAATAACACAGTATTGATGCAGTGGTTAATTTAAGGTGTTACCCTGTAAAATTATTAAATAATACACTGCCTGGCCAAAAAAAAAAAAAAAGTTGCTGTTTGGATTTAAATAGGGAAATGCTTAAGAGTCAATAATTGGATCATTATCTAGCATGTTATATGTTTGGCAACAGTTCTTTTAACCCTAATTGATGGAAATAACATCCATTTTCATCAAGAGGTTCATCTATTTTTGGTCAAGATCTTGTATTGATAAAGCAAGAGTGTCCAGCACTCTGTAAAGTCGACTCCAGCACATCCCAAAGACTTTAAATGAATTTAAGGTCTGGACTCAGAGGTGCCAATTCATGTGTGAAAATGATTCTTCATGCTCCCTCCCAACCATTCTTTCACAATTTGAGCCTGATTCATCTAGTCACTTTATCATCTTGGAATATGGCCATGATGTGTCTTCCTACATGGTTGTTTAAGAAATGAAAAGCTACTCCATCAATCAGGGTCAGAAGAACTGTTGACAAACATATAACACGCTAGAAACATAATAATCACTGCAATAATGATCCATTCATAGACTCATAAGTATTTGCCTGTTTAAATCTAAACGGCAACCTTTTTTGGCCGGGCAGTGTATATATATATAAATATAAATAATATTATGATATATAATATAGTAATATATTTCCAATATAATTACATTAGAATACTCTAATTACTGGTACAGGAGTCGTCAGACCACAGAATTTCCCTTAGCACAATTTCCCCAAAAACGAAATGACGCTGCTCATCTATGACGTTAACAGAAGAGGAAAAAACTACAGACCACATCTGTCCATTTAGCTTTAGAGATGTGCGTCATTTCAGAGAAATTCATTATTCTATCAAGTCACTTCTCTGAATATCTGCAATATTCTCATTCAAAGGACCTTAGGCACTACAGGTGAATGCTCTTCATCATTCAAAAACATAAGCAGGATTTCCTGTTTTCATAATACTCTAAATGTCATACTAGACCGCTGCATTTCGTTTGACTAAAAAACGTGATTATATAACCGATCGATGATGTCTTATTCACACTTATTAGTCTGCTTGCACAAGCTCTAGTAGAGCAACAGGTTTAAAAGGAAATTCTAGGCAGCAAAAATAATCACCACTTACATTAAAAGAGAAGTAGGTTACATGACCTTGACTATTCATTTATGCTCTGTGGCAAATCAAAATGGCTTTTTCCATCCCACACACTTTTCCATCCATTTATTTTCCAGCCACAAAGTTCTCTCTCCTTCCTTCTCTTTATTTCTCGCAAATGGCCTCTCTCAAACCACAAAGGCTCACCGGAGTGGGTGCGGAGGTGTCCTGTCAGGGCGTCACGGCGGCGACAGGCGTAGTTACAAAAGGGACATTTGAAGGGCTTTTCGCCAGAGTGGAGCTTGATATGACGCAGCAAGTTGCCCTTCTGAGTGAAGGAGGCCCCACACTGGTTACATTGGAATGGCCGCTCACCTACCGAGACCAAGACTACCAGTTTTCCCACCGGCGCAAAAAAACAGCAGCACATATCTTCAAACTGACATTTTTTTTATATATTTGGTCTTTTTTTTGTCAAGGGTCAGTGAAAAAGCACTTACCTGTATGGCTGCGTTTATGCACCATTAGAACATTGGGTCCAATGCAGATCATCCCACATATATCACATTTCAGTTTCCCATTGGGCAGCCGAATGGGACCAGGGGATGCGGGCTCAGAGCTGGCCATCTCTCCACAGCCGCTCCCAGCCTGTCCTCGTGTACCTCCGACCATCTCCACTCCACCATCTTCAGCCAACTCGCCCTTTTCATCTTTCCATCCTTCATTCTTCTCCCCGACTCTCCTTTCCGCCAGTGGAGCACCACCTGCCTCCTCGTCACTGTAGAGCTCCACCTTGATGGAGTTAGCTGGGCATGGAGATAAACTTATACATTTATTCACTTGGCAGATGCTTTTACCTAAAGCAGAACTTGTTCAAATTAAGACGTTAAAGTGCGTTTAATGGACAGACACTGACCACTGAGTGAGCGACTGGGTGAGGACTGTTGACTGTTTGGTGTGCTCACGGTGGGACCTCTCAGCCCTGCAAAAAACTCCCGCTCTGTTGAAGAATCTCCACTACCTGAAAACATGTACAAGTACAATGGGGCTTAAAATACACCTTTGTATTTTTTTTCTTATTTCATGCTAAATTTCCACTAGAAATTATATTATCGGCATAACAATTTGAGTGAAAAGTTTCATTGGAATTTTTTTTTTTTTTAAGTCTCAGGATTTTTGGTATTCAATGTGTTTAAAATATATTAATAAAAATATAGAAAATAAAAAACAGTTTATAGAACATAAATAAGTTTGCTTTGGATAAAAACTCTGGAGTTCACCCTGTCAAAAATGTCTTCAAAAGAGTTTGTTGAGTAATATAATTTCCTAAGAGAATTTAAACCAGCACAATTCAATAAAATATGTTTAAAATATACTGGATTCTTTCATGAGGATCACAGCAGTGGATATATATATAAAAAATTCCCAGATCTCAGTGTGGTCACTGACATTTGGAACCCACTATATTTAGCCAAATGCATATCTATGAAAATAACAAAAGAATAAGAACTTAAAAAGATACCTGACCTGACATGTACGAACGGCCATTGCAATCGTCAGCATTCATCATCACAGCAGCTGCCTGTGCCAAGAAATCATACAAAAATATTTGCTTTACCAACTTACAATTTCATCACTGCCAACAAATAGGAAAGCAAGTTTTTAAAGATATGCATTGGTACATTTTACAATAATACAGTGCAATCAAAAAACATTAAATAATATATATATATATATATATATTTGGCTCATCTGATTTCAGGTGAAAAAAGAAACGTGGTAGTTCACTTGCAGTTTGTTATTTCTCCCTTTCCTGTGTGGTTGCACGGTTTAAGTAGCTGAATAATTGATATACACACTGGTCAAGATCTCATTTCTAACTCAACAGCTGAACTGAGTGTCCATTCTATAGAATTCTTGTCTTAAATGAAGAGCGCATTGTGCAAGAAACTGCCCTCCCTTTATCTTGTGACCTATCAGAACACAGGCTGACATCTAAAGCAATGATGATACTAAGCAAAACACAGTTGTTATGATTTGCTATTACTCAGACATTTCCACATATTATCGCTTTGGTTTTGGAAATAGGGCTTTAAATGCAACACATATTAAAATTACATATTTCGTTTTTATACAAATAACTATTTGACTCATCTGTGGTCACATCTGACTTGGATATAAAAAAGGAGTTTCAGCATGTTTTCTGGTCCCCAAAATCTTTGATATTGTTTAAGGTTTACCCCCTCATACATACAGTTCTAGATGATAGGGCTAAAGACTACTTGTGGTACAATGGCCATTGCATGTAAAAAAAAAAAATAAATAAAAAAAAACATAAAACCCCAAATGACAACAAAAACCACCATTGCACTTTCCTAAACAACATAACGTAAGTGGGAATAAATTAATTTGTTTAATTAATTTGAAAAGGCTCATTTTAACTGCTCCATTCACAACAGAAAATTATTAAATAGGCTACACAAACTAAAATTAGAGATAAACAGACATCATACATTAACTAACAGCAAAATAATGCACAAGGTGTTTGAACTAAACAGGAAAAGTGACACTTTTACCAACACTAAGTTTTCAACATTTCTTTTTACACAGATTGTGTTAATTCACAAAGATTTAAATTGAAAATATGTTGTTTATGCATTATAATACACTTTAGAACCAGATTAAAAACTCCTTCTGAATGACTTCAGACCTATGGCATCATAATTCTATAATTTATGAATTTTTCATGGTTAATAATACGGCTCAAAATTGATCACAGATGAAAAAAAATCATAATTTAAAACACATTCCGATGTCACAAAGAGCAGGTGCAGGCTGATGCTATTATTCTATGAGATGACAAACTGCTTTCTTTTCAGTTCTTTCAAGCCATGAATAAATATGGACTCATATGAATAATAAATATGGACTCTTACAGAGTCGAGTTATTATGTTATATCGGCTTTATGGATACTACATGATCTAATAACAAACAGGCCTTCAGAAATGTAAGACCTCATTGTGTCGTATGAGACATAACGTGAAACCATTCACAGCTGCAACAGGCAGATCTCATGAATTCACAGAGCTGTCAATGAGTCTAATTAACGCAATAATCGAAACAGCCCTGTCTGTCTGCAGTCACACCAGAAAACAACGCCTGACGACGAGAACACGAGCTCTCGTATGTTTAGTAACTTTACATACACCATCGTGCTGTAGAGGAGGACTGACAGCACGCAGAATCATGTCAATCCGGTCTGTCTGGAGCAACACTAGCTAGCCACCGCTGCTAACCAGCTAACGAGACGTGACAGCTCACAATAAGGCAAAGACGTCGCTAAACTAACTCACAAACGAAAGAACAAGTGTTGCTGAAAACGCAATCCGATCGGCAGCCTCCGGTCGTGAAATACAGTCGATCTTTAGACGTGCCAAACTAAAGCAGAATTCTGTTTCCTGAGAGCCCGCTGGCGTTGCTATGGCACCCAGCACTCGACAGATGAGTCTAGCCGTGTAAACCCTCCCAATCCGAACATAGTTACCTGACCTAATGTCACTTTCCTTGAATAACTGCCATTGATTTTGCACGGTGAATATTTTTTCTTACCTGACGATCGACTGTGATTGCAATATTTATACAGCAGAAGCGCCGTTTGTTTTCTCTAGCGAAGGCAGCATCTCCGGGATCTTTTACCTGAAACCCCAAACAACTTCCGGGCCCATGCCGGGATACAGGCCCGAATAACCTATAACCGAAAAACTGCCTCTCAAATCCATGGTTGGGAGGGATTATCGAATGCATCGATCCTCATGCTACAGGTTAGAAAAACAAAATCCTGCAAAAAGCTACAAATACCAAATATTATTTTTATTAGCATAATTATTATTATTATTAGTGTTGATGTTGCTATTTCGATGGTAGTATCAGTACAAGTGGCGTATGTGTTTACTAAGATTTATCATGAATAAAACTTCCTTTATTTAAACAATTTAATATTTGTAAGGAATTTAGCCTAATTCTTTCTCTGTGTCAAACAGGTAATATATGTCTATTTATGGGGATTTTGTTGAATGTGTTAGAAAATGAATTTTCTATGAATTAGAAAAATATATATATGCATTATGATATTAAAATGTTTAAAACCATTAATAATATAATTAGTGTGATTATTTTTATTATTATTATATTAGGCCTACATTATTCATATTCTATTTTAGATCCACTCCAAAGTGTCAAAGTGACCGGCTCCATTTTACATACTGTATTAGAGTGTTGCATTTTGAGCCTGGCCTGTAGTAACATGCATATAGTACCGTGTTAATGTACATTGCAAAATACTGTTTTGATGTACAGAGTCATACTTACTGAGACTCTACTATTTACTCATATACTTTCTCATATAGCCTACATTTTAATGTGGGGGGGGACAATGAAATTTAATATTTTATATTTACTATTAATGTATATACATTTTGTTTAATATATTTTCATTTATTTCTTCAAAAATTGTTTGACAAACAATAATTGTCCGACCCCCTGCACTATCACTATAGACCCTCCAGGGGTCGCCGAATCACTGTGGAAGACCCCTGTTTTTGAAACAACTCTATTCATACTGTTACCACAAGATGGCGGAGAATCCTAAATTGTCCTAAGAGGAGAATTTCTCTGAACAAAAATGAAAAACTCTTTTGTTTAGATAGTTTCACGTTTATTCCACCAAATTGGCTTTATGAAATAAAAAATCCTGTTGTTCTTGGGTATGTGAAAGTTAAATCTGAGCCTTCTAAAGGGTATATGTCCTCTTCCTCAGAAGATTATTTTTTCTGTCTCGTCTTGTGTCTGTCGATAAGTATCTCATATGCCTCCTTGATCTGAATAAACATCTGTTGTGCCTCTTCTTGCTTCATGGGGTTGTGATCTGGATGCCACACTTTAGCCAGTTCTCTGTAGCTACGAGTGACCTCTTCCAGAGAAGCTTCTTCTGGCAATGATAGTATCTGATTGTAAGAAAACATTATGATGACAAAAACATCATTAATTACCTTGTGATTATATGTAAAACACTACAAAGTGAAAAATATAAATGTTAGATTCCCTGTTGACCACTTAAAACTGTACTGAACTCACCTTCAGCGCCTCCCTTTCTTTTTTACTATACTCATTAAGAATTATTTCTAGCATCTTCCTCCAGCTTTCCTCGTAGAAACCCCCTCCTGTCATGATGCATAACAGACGATATGGCAACAGCAGAAAATACTCCAGAAGTCCTTTTAGCCATGGAAGGAACCAGAAGAAATCAAGCAGGGCCGCTATACAGTCCGATATGTAGTACAATGTGGCTGTGGTGTTGTGGAAAACACAGTATCCCAGCGGAGCGGAGAAAGCCAGCACACCTAAACTTAGACGATACAGGCGAGGCCCTTGGGAAGATTGACACAAACCGGGTTAATTAAACACATTTATTGCACATGATGTAAGACCAGATTGACACATATTTCCCAAAAGTGATGACCGGAGGGGATATTTGTTTTTAATGACCCTAGAAGTTAAACCATCAAAATATGTGTGTGTGTGTTTATATATATA
>JAPMNU011386234.1:416-15303 GCA_029874995.1 Alburnus alburnus
TATGTTGGCATTAGTGGAATTGCACTAGCATGGTTTAAATCATATTTATCTGACCGTTATCAGTTTGTAGCAGTAAATGAAGAGATATCTTAATCGATCACAAGTTCAATATGGCGTACCACAAGGCTCAGTACAAGGACCGCTGCTGTTCACCCTGTACATGCTACCATTAGGAGATATCATTAGTAAGCATGACATTAGTTATGCTATGTTTCACAGAACCAAGATATGCTGTTGTTGTAATGTTAGCTATAGTAACAGGACAGTTTTGAGTGTCATTGTTTGTCTGGAGCTGCTGTGCTGCTGGCGACTAACAGCCAACTCTTGCTTGGATTTACTTTTGTGAACTGTATGTTATTTTTTTTATTCTTCCTTGTTGTTAGTTCGTCATCTTGGCTTTATTTTTCACAAAGCATTATTTTGCTTCGCTTCTGCTGTGATAAAGAAACATCCACTCTTGCATTGCGTGGTCGTGCATTTTTGGGGCGGAGCAATGAAGGGTTTTTGTTTGGATTGATAAGCAGATGTTTTGTTACACACTGAATTATGTCATAGATTTTGCAATCATGTTCAAGTTTTTGACTGTGGACAGTCTTCAGTGAGATTGATGTGGTTGTGTTTAATCAGAGTGTCTGATATGTTAAAGTTGCGGATTCTTAAAGGGTAACTCTCGCCAAAATTGAAACTAGGGTCTTTTTTGTTAATCTACCCGAGTCAAACTTTTGTGTAAAGGCATAATTAGAATGGAAACGCCACTTTTAAGATGGACCGTATATTCGCTTTAGGTCAAAATGCCTTTTGAATGGGAGTGCTAGGGAAGAACAACAACTACAGTGAGTTATTCAAAACCTTTCTTTTTAGTAAACTTTGTGTTCACAAATAATGTTCTCAATGCTGGAGTTCATGTGTAGAGCCCCTGGTGATACTTAAAGCACAGTTTTATGTTGTGTCAAGCCTTCTTAGTATTTTAAAAATAGCGATTTATTTTGATGCTATCATAGAAGTGCCCCTAGCACTCCCATTCAAAAGGCATTTTGACCGAAAACGAAAATACGGTCAATATTAAAAGTGGCGTTTCCATTCTAATTATGACTTTACATGAAAGTTTGACTCGAGTAGATTAACAAAAAAAGAGCCTAGGTTCAATTTTGGCGCGAGTTTCCCTTTAATTTTTGCCCCTTTCTCTTTCTTTTAATAAAATGGTGTTCTAAGTTCAATTGCTTGAACTTTGACTAGTACGTTGCATGGATGATTTCTGTGTGGTCGGCTGTGTATATTAGTGTTCTTCTGAGTGTGTGTTTGCACACATGCTGTAATTAAAGCTACATGTGATGAATGTGTTGTGATGTGGCAACATATTCTTCATACCGTGATCTAATTTAGCTGTCCCCATGGGAGGTTTGTGAGGCAGACTGCACCACACTAATGGATGTTTGCCTTCATTGAATTACAGTGACGTGTGCACATGAACAATGTGCGTAAATGCTGTGTTTTATATAGGCTACCTGCTTGACATTTCTTTTCAATTGACCCTTTTTAATCACTGAGTCCCAGTAGCACTGATCTTTATTGGTCAATGGCCATAAACAAGTCACTCAGTAGGGGGTCAATGACAAATAAGAGTGTCTACAAAAATATAAAAAATCCTTTAGGCATCTAGTTCATTAACACAATAAGTTTCGACACAAGTGTACACATCTTAATCATTATTTTTCCAAAAAGTTATATATTTATAGTTATAGTTATGTATAAATTATTTACAGATACACTACAGTTCAGATGTTTGGGGTTTCATGATCACCAAGGCTGCATTTATTTGATAAACGGTGAGATGTTGATTTTATTTTGGAAGAAGTGGCAGAGGTCTACTGAGTTACCCATGTCAGGTGCAGGAGGGTTGGTAAGTTTATTGACTACAGAAAACAGTGTTTTAGGTTGAGAGGATGCATTACTAATAAGAGTAGAGTAGTAACTAGAGTGTGCAGTATTTAAAGCAAATTTGTATAACTGAATATAAGATGCACAGTCAAACCGGTTTTCCTGGAAAGGCATTCAAGGTGATGACCAGCAGTTTTCAGATTGCTGGGGTAAACCAGGGAGAAGTGTGTGTGTAGAAGGCACAAATCTACTTTTAAGAGGGGCGTGCAAATCAAGAGCTGTGGATATAGAGGTATTATATTTGACAAGGATCTAGTGTGTTCAGTGATGTCAGATGGATGTGTGTGTACAGATTCAGAAAACAGTAATGGATTAACAGAATTGAGGTTACGGTAGGCTATGGCGGATTTCACCCTAAGAGGAAGAGGCATTTCACAGTTCGATGAAGAGGTGATCACACAGTCCAATCTGAGAACCAAGCACGGAAATATTACAATATTACTTGCAAATCAAGTCATGAGAGTCCATGGTCCTCTTTATGATATCATTTTCTGTTTTGTGTTTCTGCACACGACCAACGTTTTTCACATATTGATATTAAGCAGTTGAGCAAATAATAATGAAAATGTATGCCAAACTACTTAAAATGATTTCCTTTTAAAGATTTCTTTTTTTTTTTTATGAGAATTTTTTTCTTCATTATGTTATCAGTTGTATCACCCTAGCCAACCCCCAAAAAACTAAATTAATTTTAATTCAGGAATTAAGAACGTCATAGAAAAGGTATATTCAAATCATTGTTCAGTATGTATGAATCGCATTGTTAATTAGTTGATTTTTGAATCAGGACACAAAAAAAGAAGAGCGTCCTGTCTTTGACCCAGGGGTTGTCAGACTCCTGTAGCCTAAAATCAAAAAAATCTGCTCTGACGCATTATTGATGTTCTCTTCTAGCTGCCTTTTTCACAATCAAATGAAAACCAACAGTCCTGTTTCATTTCCAACCCAGATCGATTGATTGCATTCAGCCACTAGACGAATCAGATTACAAAGGCCTAATTTGATTTTTGTGAGCAGGTACGAACTACTCGAGGACAGCTCAGCTGATTGGTCAGGACAGATGCCTCTCAAAATGAAAACACAAAAAGCCTAGAAGCCGAAAGAAAGTCAAATTTTCTTAATCAAGGCAGTCGAAGAGGAGACCTCTGTGTGTCTTCTCATCCCATCAGGACACTATCATTAGAGAAGAGTACATAACTCCCCTCAGTATTCAGGACATAATGTTTCCGTTCTGTTCTTTTCTTAATTGTCTTGGAGCTAAATTCAACTAGGAGTTTGATGGAGGTCCATGTCATTGCCCAGTGGAGGGAAGATAGATGAAGCTCATTACAGTTGCCATTGCCATTACACAAGATTACTTTGCTTTTGTCACTTCACACCTGAATTACACACTATTACAGCTAGTCTTATTTAAACGTAACGAATGTTAGAGTTATCTTATACAGCATTTTTACTTTTAGTTTTAGTTTTTCAAGTACATTTCACACATGACATTAAGTAAAGTTTACTGAACTAAGTTAAGTCAAATTAACAAAGTGAATAGGTGCATAAAAACTTCAACAACAAAAATTATTTTAAATTTCCAATATAACTAAACATTACAGAGACCATATAATGATATTTTAAAAGTGCTTATTATGTGTATTGGGAAATTTTTAATTTGTCATAATTTACTCAGACTCATGTCGTTCCAAACCCATAAGACTTTCGTTCATCTTTGAATAACAAATGAAGATAATTTGAATGAAATCCATTGACAGTCCAAACAACTACCACTTTAATACATCAAAACGTTCATAAAGAGATCGGAAAACTAATCCATATGAAATGAGCAGTTTAGTCCAAATTTTTTGAAAAAAAAACAAAAAAAAACTCATTGGTTCTTGCAGAAGCTCAAACGTGATGCGTAGCACAAGAATGAACCTCATTGGTTCTTGCAGAAGCTCAAACGTGATGCGTAGCACAAGAATGAACCTCATTGGTTCTTGAGGAAGCTCGAACGTGATGCGTAACACGAGAATGAACCTCATTGGTTCTTGCTGAAGCTCAAACGTGCTGCGTAACACGAGAATGAACCTCATTGGTTCTTGCTGAAGCTCAAATGCATAAGGGTGAGTGATGACGTTTTTTAAATTTTTGGATGAACTAACCCTTTAACATGCTTTAATGTTAAAAAAACACATGTACAGTGTTTTTCACATACTGTACATTAGTGCAACACTTCTATTCCCAGTCTGTCTGAAACGCGCTGATTTCTACAAAGGCCTGGCCTTTCATTATAGTCAGTAAGCCAATCCTTTCAACCCATTTCCTCCCATTTTATCTTATCATGTGAAGGCATACATGTTATTTCGCATGCTTCAGTAAGACAAACTATTCAATTCTCAAAGGACAGTGACATTTGACCAAAGCTTTTGGGGTCGGTTGACCTTGTCCATTGAGCAGTCCGTCTCCTCCAGCTGCTGTTCCTTCTCTTTCATGTCTAAAGGAGTGTTGGCTTGACCTGAGGTCCAGTCACACAAGGACTGGCCAACATTGATGCTTATTATTCTGGCACCCAAAAAAAACTCCACTTAGAAAGGGTCCATCCAGACTGACATGGGAAATTTTTATGTGATCATTCTGAAATGAATATCATAACAATGGACCTTTATACAACATAGTGTAACCAAATATAAATGTTTAAAAACCCATTTATACCGTGTGAAAGAAAGAAAAAATTAAATAGTTTCTGAAATTAATTTAAAATGTATTTTATAACTGTAGAAACGCATCATCAAGGTCTGTGAAAAGGGTCCATGGGAAGGTGTTTGATAACTGGCTAGTGAAAGTAGATCTGCAGCTCATCGGGGCCCCCTGCTGGTGTGGGGCTCTGGGCAAATGTGTGTCTGGTGTACGGCTCATGTGAACGCCTGTAAAGTCTGTAGTGGTTTTGAAAGCAATCCAGACTAACTTGCAGAAGTGAACCGCTATTAAAGGTGTATATAATTTGCATATTAAAGTATAGTGATGGGTGTTTTAAAAGGAATTGTAATTTCAATTCCAAACGGTGTGTGAGGGCATCAGCGTCTTTGTGCTATGATCAGGTGGTAGTGTAATATTTAGACATCTAGGCTGCTAAAACAGACATTACAGATTTTGCTCTTGCATCTTATTCCTTTGAACAATAGCCTACATTTAACCTGAAGTTCTACTGTAGAATGTGCAAAATGATGACTTTAAGAGCACTTTAAAATACCATCACTTTATCTTTGTTTATTGACATTCTATATTGTCTGTTGTCCTTTTTATCAGTCTTCTTGGTCCAAGGGTATCTCTCCATCATTTCCTGTTCTTTTGACCTTCATTATCTCTCCTAGGGTGACTGTGGTCTCTCTTTTCCTCCCATTTGTTCTGCCCATTCATATTCATCCCTGTGCGGTGATGATTCTGGCATTCAAAACATTGGTGCAGGGAAACATTTCTCACGCTGAAATGTCCATAAAATTCACCCGACACATTTGATTGAAGCTGATGGAGTTCAGTCGCACACACAGTGGCCGTATGGAGGGTTACCTTTGATCGTAGGCAAGTTTTGTACAGGCATTTGTCGGTAACCTAATTCTGATTACCTTTCTCTCTTTGTTTTTAAGGTGTTGATGGAGAGCCTTTCGAATGACAGCCGGGACAGTGGTAATCACAGGTGGAATTCTAGCTACAGTAATCTTACTGTGCATTATCGCTGTACTGTGTTACTGTAGGCTGCAGGTGAGACTCTCTCTTGCTGCCATTTTGCTTCTGTGTCTGTTTTTCTCAGTCTGTCTTGTAGGTATAATGCTGTATTTTGGTACCCTCTCTTCTTTTTCTGTAGTTCTTGCTAGATCTCATCCTGTTTTCTGTAAAGAATGTGTCTGCTTGTCACAAACGCTAACGTCACATCAGAATTGAAAAGTCAGGGAGCATTATGTTTTCCAGATATATTGTTTTTGTCATTTGAATTGACACTGAAACAGTTTGCAGTAAAATTGACCGAGTTATATATTCAGAAATAATCTCATAGTGGGAAACAGTGATCAATTTATGTATAAATTAAATTCAGATGGAACTTTGTGCAAGTTTTTTTCACTCTTTGTATTGCAATTCAGTTGCAAGAAGTAACTACCGTTTAAAAGTTTGGTGTCAGTAAGATGTTTTTTAAATAAACTTAAACTTTTATTCAGCAAGGACACATTAAGGTGATCAAAAGTGACAGTAAATATATTTCTAATGTTACAAAAGATTTCTATATTAAAAAAAAGTTTCCACAAAAATATTGAACAGCACAACAGTTTTCAACATTTATAATAATAATAAATGTTTGTTGAGCAGAAAATCATCATATTTGAATGATTTCTGAAGGATCATGTGACTGAAGACTGAAATCACTTTCCAAAACTTGAGAAGTACTAAATTTCCAAAAGGGCAGAAAACAATTGCATTTTTGACCCACTTAAATAGGACTTAAACTAATTAAAGTAATTTTATAATTCTGTTGTTTTTGGTTAAAGTCTACTGCTGAATGACATATGACAAGCATTTATGGTAAACTAAAATATACTTTTTACTCTTTCCCATAAAATGAAAGTCAATTGTGTCCTAAACAATTTAAATTGGATTTTTGGGTGAACTTTGCCTTTAATTCTTATTTTGTAGGATTAACCCTTAAACGCATACCTCGGGTCATTATCGAGCTGGGACGTCATTCACTCATTGATTTTTTAAAAATAGACATCAACTTTAGCGTTCCTCAATCTATTCATGACAAACAATATAACAAGAAGAAAAAAAAGAAAACTGTTTTCTTATTAATTTTTGTAAAAATTATATAGGGTCAGACTAGTGACCTGAGGTATGTAATAGCTTAAGTATATTTTTTTCTGCACAACAATAATTGAATCTTTGATGACTGAATACGTGCAATTCACCTTTATTCCACAAGGCAATTTCTAATACACAACGATGAAGTGATGTTTCACTCATATTTACTACAGGCAGAAAACAAAAGAATAGGAAGTATCATCAGCGAAACTTGAAATGGCTCAGCGATTTACTGCAGAGCAAGTAATGTTACAATCAAATATTAGTATCACTGTCACTTGATGGTGCATCTAGTGAAGAAGCTGTCAACGATCAAAATATTGATTTTGAAAAGGTTGAAAATGATAGTTTTGAGAATATGTTTGAGATCGTGATTATGAGTCAGATGCTGCATGTACTGGGAAATGAGCTCTGGCAAGGACAGCGATGATGGTATAAAACTTCTTCTCAAATTGAACCCTTCCAAGCTCAAAAGGTAACGAATTATGCTTTATTTTATTCTTTTGTCATTGTAAATTTAGATATCAATGGGGTTTAATCTACTGCGGCAGTTAGAGATCCATCCATGTTAGATATAGATCCGGGTTGCTAAAGACCCAAATATGTAATAATGATTAGTGAAATATTCATGCATTAAAGGGTGAAAATGCGAAGCTGACTCTCTCTCTCCTTGCACCCCTCTAGTACTATTGCTGTAAGAAGGAAGAGTCGGAGTCAGAGGAGGAGGAGCCTGACTTCGCCGTCACGTCTCGTCTGCCGCCGGTGCATTCAAATCACAACATCCTGGCGGCCACTGTCCCCACGGCAACCACCCCCAATGGGCCCGCCCTCTTCACGCCCCCGCCGGCACGAAAACTGACACGCTCGCAGACGTACTGTCCGTCCTGTACGCATTACGACCTGCCATTTTACCTGCAGCAGCCCGACGGCCTGCGAAATGGTGGCGAACGCATTAGCTACCGCAGCGTGCTTCAGCAGGATTTGGGGATGCCCGCCCCGCTGCCAGCTTCTCTGCCCGCCCCGCTGCCCACCCAGCTGCCGATGCCGCTACCCAACTACCACAAACTAAACCTCAGCCGCTCAGTCACCATGAGGGAGATGTTCACGCGAAGCTGCAGCATTAGCACCGACGTGTAGCCAGCCATCCGAACGGTTTATGCTAGATGCTAACGGCTAACTGCGTCAACACAGGCAACAGACTCAATTCTCATTGAAAAACATAATTCAGCATTCAAGCTCTTGCACTTGCCTGCATAAAAACAATGTCCTCTGGAAAACTCCCAGAGTGCCGAGCTTTCAGGAAGACAGCCCAGCGTGTTTGTGCGTAACTGGGAACTATAAAGGCAGAAATGGGGTGAGAGCAGAGATTCGGAGTCCCTCTCCCTCCCTCACCCCTGCTTCACTCCTGAATCCCTTTTCTTCTGTTTTCAGTAATTGAAAAGAAGATTCAGAAAATAAAGACACAATGGGACACTTTTCAATATACAGTCTGAATTGAAACTTTTGTATTGTTCATTCATGTAGCTCGAGACGTTTTAGCTGGATACTCACTGATATAGCCGCGGACTTTAACAAACCAACACATACAGGACAACTTACAAAGAGCTCTAAGCGGCTGCAATAACACTGCTAGATCAAAATGTGACATCGGCAAACAACATGATGTAGGCGTTTGATTTTGAGGTAACGTATGGGATGAGAGGCATTATTTTTTACTGACAAAAGTTACTGAGTTACCGTGCGTGATTCTAGGTATTAATAGATGTTTTCACGATTACAAACTTTCTTCTGTTTTGGATGTTTAAATTATTTGTTCTTCTTTATTCACATTTCTCCTATCTGAAAAGGTTCAGATTTTTGTTTTACCTGCACTGACATGTTATGGTTTCCACTGAATTTGTATTTGTTTTTTTTACATATCTGGATGTGAGACGGATACAAAGGCTGATTTGATTTCATGGGCTACAATTGCTCTTTCTAAACGCTGCTTGTTGGACTATGAAGAGAACATCTTCAGCCAGAAGGGTTTTCTCTCTCCCTCTCTCTCTCTCTCTCTCTCTCTCTCTCTCTCTACTGTTCATGCTTACAGAGGCATCAATTAGCCTATTTCCTGCGTAGTTGATGTGAAAACAAGTGGGGCGTTGCACCGACTTTCTTTTTTTTTTTTTTTTATAATGACGGTGATTATCAAGAATATTTGTTCTGTTTCTAGTTTTGAAAGTGATCTTCTTCTCTCTCTTGGTGTGTAGCCGCACACTACAGCCCTGCAGGTGACATTGACTTTTGTGATGATCACCATGTGCTTGTGTTGTGATTTCAATTCTCTCTCCTAGCTCTTCTTTCACTCATTGGGTCCCTTTTCAATCTCACGCTGTCTCTCTCTCATACGCGCACACATACACGTTTCAGTGCCTGTTAATACCAACTGTATTATTATTATCATTATTTCTGAATTGTTTTTGCATCACTACTTTATCACAGTATTTTTGTTTCAGAAATAGGTCAATAATATTGTTTCTTGTTCTAAAGTGATGCCGAAATGTTCCTGTAATTGATAATACAAATAAGAATACTGTGGACAATAAATTGGTTGAAAACTTTTTGGCATGTTTTAAAGTTGAATATGAAGTGAAATTCAATACCATACATTATATGGTATTTCCTAGACAACCTGTTGGATCATTCTGTGATTCCAGTTATAATATGTCTCTACCTGTAATACTCTCAACTTGGTTGCAGCCCAGAATTTCTTCAGGAACTGTCCGGTATACGAAAATGGTTTCGACACAAAATCCCCCAAAAATTCCGGCATGGTATATAGATGATAAGATTAGATGTGAAAATCAGACAAATGGTCTAAGAGAAGTTTGAAAAAGTAGTTTTTTAAAGAAAAACAAAATGGCGGACAGGAAGTTCAGTCGACTATGACAAAATTGGTATCTATGTTCTCGGCATGACCCAACTATTAAGACCAGATTCATTACAATAGGCTAATTTAATCAAAACTTTTGACCACAAAGTGGCACTGACACTTTTTAAGTGCTTTCAAGGCATGGTCAACGATGACACCTGCCAAGTTTCACATCGATACTCCAATGCGCTAATCCGCAAAATTAAAAAGGCCCAAAATGGCTGATATGGGAAATTGGGTATCGTTCAACTCGGCATGCTGCACTGAATCTAAAATGATTTTAAAAATAAATTAACCAGTTTACAATTAAAACAGTCAACTGCCCCTGTTTCAGGCTGTTAGCTTTGTTAGCACGTCATATGAACGAAACAAACTATATAAACATTATTTTCTTATTGATTTTATCTTCTCTTTATTTTATTACATAGCCTAATATCCATGCAGTATTTCAAAGATGTATGTTTGCTTTCATTTTGTTGCACAGCAGTCCAGTCGTTGTGTAAGCTTTGTTTTGGATGTGCTCTCTGTCAGATTGAATTGGGAGAGTCTGATAACATCAATCCACGGTCTTCTGGGTTCACTGTGCTTCAGAGTTGGCTGGAGCTCTCAAAGACTTTTCAGTGCCAAAGTCACTGCAGCTTTATCTGTCTTGTAGGACGTGGTTTAGACAGATGTGAGCATTTCTAAATCATGACTAATCAAGTAAATTTGGCACTCCAATCACGTTCACAATTCAATGATAATGGAGAGGCATGGAGGGTATGAACTTTGCTGTGTCACAGTGAAGAGTTTGAGTACTAACACTAAAATAATAATAATAAAATATTATATCTGATTATATTATATTATATATTTGGGGGAAAATTATGCTTCATAAAGACACTGTTATAATTAAAAACATATAGGTGACTTATATTATGACAGTATGTATGTGTGTAGTCAGATGTAAATATTTTAGTAAAATGTAGGATTTTCATCCTGTGCTGAATTATTTAAGACTGTAATGTTTCCCAGCATGCAGCTGTGCTGGCCAGACCCCTGGAGCAGTATTGATGTTTTATGACATGCCTTGAATTATCCCTCACTGGGATGAACCTCATTCTCTCTGTCAATGATCTCTTGGCCTCTCTCCATTCCCTCTGCCTCCGTAAAGAGTGTGTGTCGGGTCCTTGACAGTGACACGGGATAAGAGCTGTGGATGCTTCTCTGAGGTGGGAGGCTATATGCATTACAAACATGATGAAATGCAAATAAGCTGCAGTCTTTGGAGCACGTACAGATTAAATTTAACACTGAATCACTGAAATTATATAGATGTGAACTTCTATTCTCTAACATCTATACATCTTAAATTCTCTGATTCAACTACCCTTATGAAAATAACCATGGTTTTGTTACACTAACCATAGTTTAACCATGGTATTTGTGGTAAAACTGCGGTTATACAAATGGTAATCAAGCAAAAAAACATGGTTACTACACTTTTACTATAATAAAACCATGGTTCATTTTCGTAAGGGTATTCTTTGTGTCATCACTCAAAAATATGTGGCGATTTATTTTAATTTTAATTTTTTTTTTAAGCAAGCAGAAGTGTATAGTAATATATACTTAATTGATACATTAAAATAATTCATTCTTCATTATGTTGAAGGGTTTTAGTTCACAATTTTTTTTTTAATTCTATCATATTTATCTTGGAAACACAAATGAATATCTTTAATGACATCTGAAAGATTTCTGTCCCTCCATTGACAGTCCACACAACTACCACTTTCAACCCCCAGAAAGGTAAAGACATCATTAAAGATATCCATGTGACCCCAGTGGATTTATGAAGCAACAAGAGCTTTGTTTGGGGACACCAATGGAAATGAGACAAAACTATGCTGATAGATGGACTTTCGATTCATTTTAAAGACTTATTTAAAAATGATAGGTTAGGCTATACGTTAATTCAACTTTATTAAAACTGCATATGGTAATCAAATTGCACTTCTAAAAGTCATACATTTGCAAAAAAAAGAAAAAACTAAATAAACGAATATACCATTTTTATTTTATTTTTAAGTATAACTAGTGAAACATAAAAAACAAAGGCAGATCAGAACATTTCATGAACAAAACCGGAATCAGTCCAGGAAACATCAACAAATCCAGAGGAGCAAAGAAACGAATTAGACTAAATAGCAGACAAATCAAAGGAAAAACTAAACAGGTGTGCGAGTGGTTACAAACTTTTTTTTTTTTTTCATTTCCATTTGATTTTTTTTTTTTTTTTTTGTTACCAAAAAACATTACAGTGCAACAAGTAGCCTAAGTTACGCCCTTAAGTCGCTGTCTGTTGGTGTGCTGAAATGTCAATTACTCATCATTAAAGTCATTTTGGCTTCAATATGGCTTATAACTTTTGGCATAAAGTTAAAGTATTTGTCATGCCTGACCAGAAGATGTTCAACACTTTTCCTAACTGTAAGGATTAAAGGATATCTCTGAATACTAAAAGAAATATAGCTAACGTTAGCATACACTAGTAGGCTACTGTAATACAAGTCTGCAAACTGCATGAATTATCAGCTAATTCTGTCCCTTCAGTTAAACTGAACAAATACATGTCACATTAGACAAGAAAGTTTTAGGTTGTGTTTGAATAATTACGTAGCCTATCTTATTTAGCTGAGGTAAATTAAACGCAATTCTCTCGTATCCTTGCTCGATGAAGAATGAGACGACTCTTGAGCCCAACGGTCGGTTGAAATTTAAAAGGCTGATTTTCGCGCTTCAGGGCAGTGACGAGTAGCCTACATATGTCGTCCAGTGGTTGTCCAGTCACCCTAGCCACAACCTTAAGCAATGGCCATGTTGTTAAAACGTTGTTAGAAGGTTGGGTACGTTGTGCCAGCGTTCTGTGTTTGCTGGGAACAGCCTTTAGACAAGCACCAAACCAACAGCATAAAACCGCCTTTCCTGCTGGTCTTATCAGCAGATTTTTACAATTCTGCAGACATAAACATGACACAATCATGCAAATAAGATTTGTTTGGTGTGAGATCTAAAGAGCCCATACACCGCAGGTTTGTTAGTTTAAATCTGGAGGAATAGAGGAGGATTTTTCCTCTATCCTCCAGCTCTTTGTCTGGAGAGACTGAGAATAAATAAACATGGCTCAAGACGAGTGCTGTCCAAATGGATTAATTAGTCATTTTCCTTTCAATCATTTATTTAAATCCTTCTTCCTTTGACACAGCCCATTCAACCATAGGCAGACGGATTTTGAAATGGCCACAAGATCACAAGATATTCAGCGTCAGATGGCAGATTTTGAGCAGATATTATGTGTCCAGTGAACGCTGACTCTGTTGGTCTCAAACAGCCCTGAGCAAGATAAATCTGCAGCACATAGGAAGGGTAAGCTCTTTGCTTAGTTATGATTACATCAGAAACCATACATCATACATCATAACCCAGTGCAGAGTTGGGAATTTATTTTTAAAACACTCAATGATATTGTTTAGTTGTTTTCCAGTAATGTTTAATGAATTCATAAAAACACTTCACTAATGCAGCTCAGTCAAAAATAAGTCAATTTGTATGTGTTTCTATATATAAATTATCTATAGGCTACTGTCAGATGGGTCTCCATACCATCTTGTTGAACAAAGACTTAATTTCTTCTCCAAGTATGTCGTGAATGATCACTGTAAATCTTACAGGCCCTCTAGACGTCGCAACGCATCGCTTCAGACAAGCACAAGCGACAGATCAGGTGTTTGATATACTGTCTTTCACACAATGCTTTCCTGCTGTTTGTCCCTGTGCAGCAGAGACTCTGAAACACTGGCATAGGTGATAAAGTTTAACAGCTTCCCCGATAACAACATTTAAATGTCAGGGGAAATCTGGAGCACAAAGTAAATTTCCACCTCCTGGTTCTTTCCTCTGAAACTGAAGTCTTCTCAAAGAACCGTGTAATAACTCATATCACTTGTGTATTGCAGCAGTCCATCGGGTAACACTAAAAACACTCAGAACACCATAGCAACCACATAGCAACACCGTATTGTATCTATGTGATTTTATCCATTATAGTTATTTGTGTAAAGCTCCTGTATTCCCTGAGATACTATCCTTCCACATTATACAGTTTGTTAATCAAATTAAAGGACACTTTAATTGTGTGCAGTGATTCAGAAAGAGGCATTGGTGTCAGTCTCATGAGGGCCGTGGAGGTCGTGTCCTCGTCAGTATCCAAACACTGTTCAATGGACCCCACTTTTACTTCTGCATACTGAAATATTTCTTACAAGACAGTCTTCAGTTTGTGTTTTCATGGATAGAGATTTAGCTATTCTATAAATTACTGATGTTACTGATACACATTTCTTTATCCATTGTCTTTGGATGATATTCAGGGTATGAAATGTAAGTGAAGCATTTTTAAATAAATGTTTGGTGCACAATGAGAAAATTTTCAACAATTTAAGGTGACTGTCACTCACTTTATATGCCACAATCAATTGCCATTACTTTACAATACAACACATTTTTGTCTCTTGTAAGCAGTGTTTTACGAGACCTTGGTTCTTTTTTAAACACTGTTTTGTGCTTTAATTTCTAAAACGTTGATAAACTAATAATTTCTTTACAAATTAGATATTTATTTATACTAATCATGACCTATAACGTTCCATCGTCAATCGTTTGCATAAATTGTGAAATGCCGCCATCTACCGACACAATATGGAACTGCTTTATGTATTCTACTCATGGATCCTGTCTGTAGTGTTTATTTGCAACATAACAAAACCCATATAGTTATTTTCCAAACTTCTAACATTCCCATTGTAATGATATATAAAATTCATACATTAAAAATGCATATACAAAACATACTAATCTAATAGACCCTTTTACAGTTGGTAAACATGGTGACGTATTTGTGTGGGCGGGGCTTAGCTGGAGGCAGAAAGATCCCTCTGGCCGCTTCACTAACGCTAGTTTGCAAGTTTTGTTAGCTTGTTTTTAACAATAAATTGAGAAAAATCCGATTTTGGCTTAATGTGCAAGGTCACTCACTGTCCAGGACCGCTAATGTTATTTGCAAAAGTTAATTTTAACGAACGGAAACAGATGAACGTACACGCTTAGTCAATGGACGATCTGACAGGATTAACGTTAACGCGTCGCTTCCTCCGGTCGAGT
>JAPMNU011386248.1:0-11744 GCA_029874995.1 Alburnus alburnus
CAACACCTCCCCTTTATAACTGCATTAACACGTATTAATACAAAAATGTATTACACACCAGGGACAATTGAACTGGCCCATTTTTCAGGATATACTGTATTTCTGTTAACAGAACACAAAACAAACAATATATACATTTAGCAGGGTGCTACACAAACTATTCTGAATCAAGTTTTAAAGGGGTCATAATTTGTGAAATCTAAATTTCCTTGACCTTTTGACATGTAAGAGGTCATTGTACTATAAAAACATCCTGTAAGATTTAGAACTCAAAACTTCCTCATTAGTCCAAAAACAGCTTTTATTGAATCCAAGCTCAGAAAATTCTGTTTTTTGTCACAAACGGACAAAAACGGATCTTTGACCGATTTTGTCACATTATGGCGTAATAGTACGATGGAAGAACGCATAAGCAGAAGAAGATCAATGCCTACTTCTACATCATCTCGTCTTTGGCCCCGCCCACTAGCACATTAGTGAGATGAAAGATAGAGGATCACTGGACTAAAAATAGCATTACCTTACAAAGGATCTATAGGGAACATTTTCCTTCTTCAAATCAGAGACCAGGAGATGTTGGGATCACTTTCAAATAGAAGTAATTCTTTATTGAGAACTTCGCTGTACGTTGCTGCAGATCTTCCAACAGTCTAAAACGAATACATTATGCATTGTAGTTATATACATTCCAAGGGGGAGGGATTACATAGAGGCGGAGACTCTGAACAAAGCATGCAAATGAAGTAGGAACACACCCTACACTGAGAGCGCTACCAGTCCAATTGAATCAGCATAACTATTCAAACGCTGATACTGGCCAGGAACTCCGGTTCCAAGAGCCATCCCAGAGCCATTAAAGACAAAAGGTGAAAGTCTCCCCTACAACTAATCCAATCAACCTAACGATTCAACGGGCCAGAGGCTCCGAAAGCCATTTGGGCTCCGAAAGGTGATAATCTCAGTGATCTGACTCATTTAAAACACAATAGAGAAAACAGGACTGGCCGGAGTCTCTAGCTAGAAACTGACCCTACTTAAAATCAAAGTCTTAACTTTTAATGTTGAAACCTAAATTAAACATTTAATAAATTTGTAATACAACAGATCCTAATGCTATGAATGTGGTTATATATTCAAATATGTGAATGTCTCAGTAGAGCATTCTTTGTTTGTTCACTGTGGATTCTTTGGAAAATCAGTCGCATTTTGGCACAGACTTTGCAAACAGTCTTTTATTGTAAGATCTGGACCCGATTGTAATTCCACAACATGTAAGTAACTGTGTAACAGTTCCAACGTGTTATCACTGTTACTGGCTGATTATAGTTGTTTTGTAATTATCCTCCTGGTCACCAGGGGCCGATTGCCTCAGGTGAGAGCGTAAGAACGCCCATATAAGCAAGAGTGAGTGATGTAGCTGGTTAAGCCAGCTTTTTTTTTAATTCTAACTTTTCCTTTGGAGATTACTGTTTTTGTCTGAACGAGTTACTCGCTACTACGAGACTGAGGTCATGACTGAATTGACTTTGAATTTATTTTTTGTGCACAGACAATCTGATTGATCATCACTGGATTACAGGTTCCTTATATTCATTACACTCACATTATCCATATTCTCATATTATCATTTTGTGTTTCCGTGTGTACTTTTAATGGCCTGAGTTGATATTGAAAGACTCTTTGGACCTGTTTTTGGGGGATTGTGGGGTATTATTGCCTCATTTACCAATTTCTATGTTTTTTCATTATTATTACTGAAAAGTCTCGAATGGACTCACTTCTAAACCATCACTTTATTAATGCAAACCATACAGTTTCAATGTCAAACCCTAATCCAGTCTCAATGGACACTTCAGTTATAACCTCAGCAGATCTCCAACTTTCTCCATCAAGCAACAGTGGCTTCTCTTGTACAAGCACTTTGGTCAGACTTGTGGCTGTTTTTAAATGTGCTTTATAAATTAATTAAACTTGAAACTTAAACTATTCAAGGTCTTTAGGGCCGACAGTGTCTTATTTCGAAGGCTGTGCCTTCCGGAGGTCACATTGGTCAGATGTATACATCATTGAGGATATCGCATTTCAGAAAAGCAGTCAATAAACCTGACTGATTCTTTGTGAGGCGCAATTACTGTTTTAATGTCTTACTCACTTTGAAATGTAATGGTTGTTTTCTGAAATGAATCAGTCTGAATGACGCATGTGGCCAACAAATGCCACCTCTGGAGTTGCATACAAATGAGACACAGCCACTAGAAACTTCTAGGCAGGTGTGATGAAGCAAAACTCTTCAGGAAAGTGGCCCTCTATGAGCAGGACTGAGGTGCGTTTCCCAAAAGCATCATTATCCAACTATGTTCGCAATTTCCGTCATTATCAGCATAGTTCAACGAGTCTGTGTTTCCCGAAACCATCATTCCAACGAACATTAGAAAAATTTTGTGGTTGGAACGACAGCTCTCGACCTGTGGTTAGAAGCAGAGTTTCTAGTTTGCATGACATGTGGACTTAATAAATCCATATCTAAGCAAGCTGACATTCAGTGCAATCTGTGTCTTTTATTTAGAATACATAAAAATGTAATTTACATATTTTAGTTTGTCAATTTAAACAAACTGTTGAGATTTAAAGCACTGTTTCTGAAGAGTGCGCATGTGCGAACATGCTCTACTACAGTATGTAAGAATGAGCCTATGATTGAATCTGGCTCAGTTAAGCAAAATAACTGAGAAAAATTAGAAATAGTCCACAGATGCATGTCTGTAATTTATAGCAAAACATTTAGCATTAATTCGAACTCAAACAGTTTCATTAAAAGAAGTTATTACTCCACCACATGCGTGGCATCATTAACCAATGTGGTTGAATGACCAATTTGCGACAATATGGTTTTGGGAAACAGTCGTGACTAGGTAGTGGATTTCTTCAACGATGCATCGCACTGTGGTAGTTAAGCAGCGAGTTACGTCGTTGTTCGGGAAATGCACCCCTGGACAGTCATGGACTAGGAGCATGCCTAATTTTCACAACCAAAATTTTCTGAAGGGTGTTTTTTTTTTTTTTTTTTGTCCAGATATCTACACTAAGGCAGTAGTGTACCACAAATAATCCAGCAAACATCATGTGCAAGCATTTGTACTGCTACTACTTACTGCTACGTTTCTGAGTACACTAGAGCACAGATTAAATATGAGGTAGTGTCTACAAATCAATACATGGAAAGCAGATTCTTATTATGATTTGCAGGATAATGAACAAGTAAATGCTAAGTGCTATGAGGTTAAAAACAACAAACAAAACATATTAATAATAAAAATAATAATTTGCTCAAAATATTTGCTTTTGTCATAATGTCAATCTCCCTGTGTTGCCTTGGATACTAATCAAACCTGGGCCTCCATTGTTGTTTATTGTCTAAAAATCTCCCTAGATCCATAAGAGGTTAAGATGAGGTTTGCCTGCAGCCCACTTTTAAATATTTGATTTGAAGTCTGCTGGTCAATCTTCAAAGCTCAGCCCAGCCTTATTGAAATTCCACCTGTATGGACAGACTCAAGAGAGAAAAATAAGCTTCAGTCAGCAACATCAAGAAAAGCTGTGAACGCTGTACAAAATAATGAAAATGGGTGTGTTTTTTCTTTCTTTCTTATTTTCTATCTTATTTTAGCCACAGTAACAACCTGACATAGTGAGGAATACAATCTTGACAAAATCACCTGTTACCAAGCGTAAACAGCGATTAGGGTTTTACAGCGCGTGATCTCAGACTTTGTTGCAAACACATACACTAAAATCAAATCACGCACAAATGAGCTTCTCTACTTTTTGTGAAATTGAATTCTTTATATTTGATATTACTGTAATATTCTCCATGCTGCAAAATCCTCATATGTTTATATGTAGTCCTGCAAAATATGGGACAAATTGCATCCTGTATTGATTTGATACAGGATGGACCATTTTACTTTTAAAATGGGATGCTCTTGTATTTTACGGGATAGGTGGGAACACCTATAGTTTACGGGATATGTGTGAACAATTTCATACTGTGTTTTTGAGACTGTCTTTGGTTCACTGTAGTTTTAAGGAGAAAATACTCAGCAAAGGTGTCGACTTATGAATTTACACATGGTTTGCCTTAAAGCATATTAAAAACACCACATAGACATTTAAACAACATCAAAAGCTTGATTTTTACCACAGGGGGACTTGAGAAATAAGTAAGAAAATGGCCATTATTTAATCGTCATGAAATAAAAACTCACCATCCATTTAGAAATTGCATGTTAAAGATCTTATTGTAAATGACTAAACCATGTATGTTTTTTTTTGTTTTTTTTTTGGACCTTGTGATATTTAATCAAAATGTCATAACTCAGTTTTCTAATGAAGTGTCAGACTTCTCTCTGGTGATGTATGCAGTTCTCCAATCATTTATTCCTCTTAAACCCACTCCTGCAAACTCACCTTCATCTTCCTCCATTTTTGAGAGCCACGCCCACATCTCAACATCCAATCAACAACAGTCACACAGAACCAATAACCACCCTACTTTTTTTTCCCGATAATCCGTTTCAGACGGATGTGTGTCACTATATGAAAGAAAAGATCATTCACTTCCATTTCATCATGACTTTAAGTGCTTATTTCATATTAAAAAGAGGGCATTTACATAAAAGTATTAAAGCACAGTAGGAATATCCAGTTAAAATTTTATGAGACAGCAGGAAAAAAGAAAAGCCTTGACTAACATTATGTGTGGACTTCAGGGGTGAAATGTTAATTTACTTTAATTTAATTTACCAAAGAAATACAATAACAGACAATTAGTAGCTGCAAACAAATGCAACTGCAGAAAGAGTTCAACTGAAGTGAAAAGTTGGGGCTTCATGTTTTGCAGTATCTTTCATATTTACAGTAAAATTGTGTGTGCTTGACAGCTGCATTCATTCAGTAGCAGAGGTTATTCCAGAGACAACAGGCCACAGCGTGTGCCTTCAATCATCACAGTTTCCCTGAAGCCTGGACTCATGCTGGCTTTGACTCGTGCATGAGGATTGCTCTAGTTAACATGTATGTCATGTACCACCTATTGTGGATATGCATTCCTTAATCACTTCTTTCTGTTCAAGACATCATGTTTGAAACCAGTGGACTATATAAGCCTACAGTGTACATACTGATTCTCTTCAAAGGCAAATACAAATCAATTAATGAATGTTCACAATCTTGGTATAAGGCCTTCTTTGTTCCATGAGTGACGTTCCCTCCACCACAAGGTTGTTTTTGCCAATAAGGAGTGTGAATCATGATACTGACCAAGAATTGTTATGATTAGGGGTGTAACGGTTCACAAAATTCACGGTTCGGTATGTTTTCGATACAGCAAAAAGAAAGAAATGGCAGAAAAATTTCCTTGATTTAAAAAAATATATATATTTATTAAAATTAACATCATACAGTATGATCTTTTTTACTTTGGACAATGATGGAGCTATACTTGACCTATCTTATGGGGTGTCTTCTTAACAGCATCTAAAACAAAAACAGCTCCTTATAAAAAAAATTAAATGTAATATTGTATTGTACAGGTCTCCAGACCTTTGAACATTTTCAGCACATAAGCAGGGAATTTAGGGGCACACCTTAAATCATCCTGCAGCAGAGTTATTCACATCTTCCCCCATTTTGACTTTATTACTGACAAATGCCTTGGTAATACATAGACTTAACGTACAGAAATTACGATGTGCAGTTTTATTTTCTGTTTGCAAGGCTCCAGATTAACATTTGAGGGCAGCAACCGAAACCAAAAGCTCGTACCGAACGGTTCAATACGAATACTTGTATCGTTACACCCCTAGTTATGATGTCAAAAAAGTCGAGAAAAAACCACCGCATTTTAAGAGTGTAACTATCCAGTAAGCTGTTCACTTTAAATTTTGAGGGAAGTTTGAGGTAAAATTAAAAAGAAAATAAGAAATGAATACTTCCATTAAGCAAGGAAGCATTAAACTTATTAAAGTTACAGTAAAGACTTTTATTTTTACAAAAATAATTATTTCAAACAAATTATATTTCTTTGAACTTTTTAAAACATAATTCTGGAAAAAAATGTATCACTGTTTCAACAAAAATGTGAAGCAGCACATCAAATGTGTTTTTTTGAGCAACAAATCGGCGTATTAGAATGATTTCTGAAGGATAATGTGACACATGAATGATTACATTATAAAATATATTACAATAGTTCACATAGCATTAACACCATAACACAGCATCTCATTCCTTCTCAGGGAACCGGGTTACAGAGACGTCTTAGGTTTGAATGTAACCCGGTTCACTTAGAGGGAATGAGACGCTGCGTTATGACGTAAAAGCTATGGTAATCTAAAACGTGTGGAAAACAAGCCAATCACATTGGCCGAAGAGCGCAACGTCAGTGCCTCACAAAGACCCTAAATCGACAATAGACTTTCCACACAAATAAGCGGATTCCTGAAGACATAGAAGCTGTTGACGTGTTTTAGGGTGTCTATTTAGGGTCTTTGTGGTGCACTAACGTTGCGTTACCTGATCATTCTTCGGCCAATGTGATTGGCTTGTTTCCACACATGCTTCATACACCGGCTCACGCTGAGGCGTTCCCATAGCTTTAACATCATAGCGCAGCGTTGAGTTCCATTCAACAGGGAACTGTAATTTTAAATTGAATTAATATCTTACAGCATTATTGTTTTTATTGTATTTCTGATAAAAGAACACAGCCTTGGTGAGATTTAATATATATTATTTACAGATTGTTTATTTTTGATAAATCACCTATGTTTTAAACCTATATTTTCTGCATTCAGAAGTAAGTTCACAATTTTATTTTCTAAGTCAAATACTGCCCGACATTTCAAACGGAGTTTCATGTTGATGCAAGCATTCAGATTTTATGAGCCCAATATCAGCAGCATATGTATATTGACAAGTGAGCTATTGATCTGTTGACTGGAATGAAATGGGAACTTTAGAGTGAACCAGGGTCACACTGATTGTTTTCCAATCACAGCCTATAGGATTGACCATTAGGCATTCTGCTCACACACAAAAGGAACCGTAACAATTTGTGTCATCCATTTCAAATTATTGATGATTGTTTAATCAGAGGCAAAATTGGGCCCAGCACTCACACTCTGTTTCTATAGTGTGATCTTCACGGCACAATAATTCACCATTTTTCCTCAACAAGCTTGACAGAGGCACAATCAAACATTATGGTTTATTCTCTCCTCGGAATGCCTGTGTTAATGCTGAAAGAATTGCTGTAGTTAAGGGTCAGTGATGGGGTTATTTTGGTGATCTGACCTGATATGTTATGTGTAAACGATAGCAAATCTTTATCTAAATCAGTATTGACATGCTCATACCAGATTGTCGAGGTCAAGCAGTAACTGAAACCTATGCTATGGAAAGCCTGGCCAAGGCAAAGAACTGCATTGAGATGTACTGTACACACACTACAGATCCCAAATAATTACAGCTACTACTAATTCCAATAGCAGTTGAACAGGCTTTAAAGATTGAATAGCAGTCTATCAGTGTTTTCAGTACAATACTTGCCTCAGATTTTGATGGAGATGTTGGGTTGAGCAATATGCCCATAAAGATAATGTTAGTGTTCCAAGCCATATATAAATAAGAACACACACTTGTAGACTATGAATAATAATAATAATAATAATAATAATAATAATAATAATAATAATAATAATAATAATAATAAAATAACAAGATATATATAAAAAAATAAATAAATTAAAAAAAAATAACTTGTTTTCTAAAATGACTTACAACATGACTTTATTAAAAATAATGTGAGGATGGATATGCTTCTCATTCTGGTAATTATCATGCAGTAATATCAGAACTTGTTTATGGATACAAACCTCATCTCTGTAGGGACAATAGATAACAGGGAAGAGCTAAAAGATTCTAATTAAACTGTTTTGCTGCAAGTCTCGCACAATTTAAGTAGCTATTGAAATGAGCTTCATTACTATCCATTAAAAGTCTCTGTGATAGAGCAAGATTCATCAATAGCACCTGAATTATTCAAAGTAATGCACAAACAATGTCGATTCTTATAGCAGCAGTGCTAACATGTCTTTGTTGCAGAGATCAGTTCTACTGATTGGGCTAAACTTCATTATAGAGGCTATCATTAATGAATATCATACAATTTTTATACCAAAGACCATAAGCAATTACAATGTAGCTAGTAGCTACCATTACTTTTATTAAGTCTTCCATTTAAAAGCCTGTTTCCACCACAGTGAAGTAAAATGTATCATAATGTAAATATTATGTAAACATAAAACTGATTTTGTAAGTGATAATAATGAGAAACTTTCTATAATTATGGTTTAGTATATCATAATAATCTTAACATTTCTCATAAAATGCAGAAAAAATAATTATGAAAAGAGACCATCATTTACAAAGCATTATGGAGTCGTTCACTTACGGTTTGTGATAAAGCTGCTGTCCTTTACGGTTCTCCTCCAGTTGTCCTGTTGTTGGCAGACTCAAGCGTGTGAAGTAAAGTTAACGCACATCTGTATACTGTATCCGGTGTAGAAAGCATCAGTGATTACAACGGCTTCTATTTGCTTCCAGTTTAGGCAAGTGTCAGCCATTATAGAGAGCCTAAGTCCCTCCCCTTCCGGTGGACCACCATGGGACCTTATTTCGGAAAAATATTGTATGGTAGTCAATGGCGAGAGACAACAAATATTTTGATCTCGTTTGAATTGTGCCCTTATTACACACATGATGTTTGTCAATTTAAAAGATGCACTTTAAAGTCAAGAAAGTCGCAGTTTGATGTAAAACTGTTGAAGTATAAGACATATAATTATATATAATACGTAATTACAAAGACTACAAACCCAAAAGGCGCACATGTGACGTCATTCCTTTTCTCTCACTGAATGAAGCTAGCTTTACTGAAGCTAACATCTGTCATTTTTTCTATAGTCTTACGTTATAATCGCAACGTTACGCCGTCATGCCCGAGTGTTTTGTACCAGACTGCACACATACGAGCAACGGATGGTTTTTGCCATGCACATACCATCTATATGGCCATGTGACGCCATGCGCATACCATCTATATCCAATCAAGCTCTTATTGGAGATTAATTAAATGAATGCTTTGTTTATAATGAGGACATTTTAAGATTTAAAATTTTAATGGTAAAAAGACCAAGTCAAAAGATCAAGGCAAATTTGATTTCTCATGTCATGACCCCTTTAAGAACGTTCTTCATTTCTTTCTTAAGGATTTTGTGGGCGAAATTGTGCAAATTGTATTGTGCAAATTGTATTGTGCACTTTGGCTTGCAGTGTGATGCTGGTGTCTAAGATTTTACACTTTGAAAAATATTGCAATGATGGGATGAAATCAAGTACTTTGTACACTGAATGTTTCTGAAACTTTGAAGATATGCATAGAATGAATTGACCACATAAGGAGAATAAAATGAATCATATTCTGCAGTTCCACTTTGGGCAGATGTTTAACGATGCTCTCTAAAAACTCCCCGCTCACATCTGCATTCAGAATAAAGCTCGACTCAGCAGACACATCAAAAGAGATGCTGTAAATTCCAAGAGAGATCGGTGCTCTAGAGATTTCTTTAGCAGGTAATGTTGTTGCCTTCAAAGGAACAGAACCCAATGCTGACTTCTCTTGGATCTCATTCCAAAGCAGCATTTGCAGTTTGGGGTCATTGGGTTTTTTAGACGTAGAGTGCTGATCCTGTATCATAATCCATCGTTTCTGATCCATATGGCTCAACAACCTTGTCATTTATTTAAAGTGCATTTTCATATTGGTCTAATAAAAAAAATATGGTTTCTGGTTTAAACCTGTTTTGTTCAGCAATTAAAAGAAACAATTAGTTTAAATAGTATTTTCACTTGACACCAGAGTGTGTATGTGCAAAACACTGGCTAAATTTACTGACATCAGAAATTATTGTGGGGTTTATTAATCTGTTTTATTATTATTATTATTATTTTAAAAACTAATACATTTGGTTGTAACAAAAATATTAATAGTAATTATTTGGTCCAAAACAGTGCTCATGTTTTATCAAGTTACTCGCATCAAACTTACTTCCCATAGCATATTTTCCAATTTGTGTTGGAGGACAGTCGAGCAGCATTAGATGACAATTAATTCATGTGACAAATCTCCAAGCATTCCCTAATGAAGGCAGCCCATCTTCCTGGAAGCATTTCAATGTTTACGACAAGTTTTATAATTCATCACATTCTCATTAGTTTATAATGGCATACATGTGACCATTGTAGCGCAGTTGAATGATTTATGGGATCATAAGGGAAATTTAGCATTTGCCTGCAAATTTAGCTGAACAAAATAGACTTTTTTTTTCTTCCTGGAACAGGAATGCAAAACAAAGAGCCCGTCTCAGCTGACACATCAACGACTTCAGAACAACACGCGTAATTACTCACGTAATAACCTGCGAGTGCTCTGTACACTAGGTCAGGGGTTCTAAACCTCAACAGTTGCTAATATACTTCAGCTCTCGAGAAGGAAAACACTTCAGAGACTCAATTGAGAAAACAAGTCTGTAATTTTCTTTCAGAGCAATTTTTTTCTTACGGTTGGGGTGTCCACGTGTCTATGAGGAAGGTATATGTTATTTTGGGCCTCTAATACTCAAGAAGAGATAAGAGAGACTGCACTGAATGACCTTTTCATTTCTAAAAGAAAAGTGTTACCATAAAAGTCAGCATGCCATCAAAGCTTGCTCAATTTTGGGGGGTTTCCTTATTGTGTCACCTTAGTCTTGTGGCTTATTGGTTAATGTTAGCCAATAGCAACCCAGCTCAGAACGTTCTGACACAAACGTTATGAACAAAGATTCTTTCTAGAACTAATAGAACGCTTGATATGAGTAATCTGTTCTTTAATAATGATCTCAAGAGGTTTGCACAAAAATGTTATTTATTGATCATGGAACGTTTTTCTGAAATATTTTAGTTGGATGTTTATTAAATGTTTTTTTATTTTATTTTTTTATGTTACTACTTACCATTTATTTCAGAACGTTCAGAGAACATTCAAAAGTAACATTCCCATAATGTTTGCAAAATGCTAAAATTTAATGTTTTTAGAACATTCAAAAAACTGGCGGTGCGTTCATAATCGCATACTGTCTGAGTAAGTACTACATTGGTGACCCCGGACCACAAAACCAGTCTTATGGGTATAAAATAAATAAATTGAGATTTATACATCATCTGAAAGCTGAATAAATAAGCTTTCAATTGATGTATTGATGTATGGTTTGTTAGAATATGAAGATATCTGAAAATCTGGAATCTGAGGGTGCAAAAAAAAATCTAAATATTGAGAAAATCGCCTTTAAAGTTGTCCATTACTGTTGGCGATTGTGCTGCATCCACTCACAAAAATAGATTTTTGATATATTTAAGGTAGGAAATTTACAAAATATCTTCATGGATCAGGGCCGGGTTTCCCGATTAAGAGCGCTTTCTACGTGCAAAGTTACGAACGCTCGCAGCAATTCTACGAGCGTTTTCCAAAAATGCACTTAACATGAACGCGCTCTACGTGCTACTTATAGTCCGGTGGCGTAATGAAAATACTGTTACCGAGGTGATAAAAGCACCAAATTTTGCATGGTGTTTCCTTAGGGTCT
>JAPMNU011386252.1:0-10431 GCA_029874995.1 Alburnus alburnus
CAAATGTTAAGCTTTCCTCGAATAGTTTCCTTAAGACTGATGCGAGGCAACGGTGGTTCCAGCATAAACACATCTGGATTAGATTAATTCCTGAAAGATAGATTAACTTTCCGGTCACAAACACTTCGTTGTCCAGAGGTAACTGTTATATAGCTTTCAACAAAGAATTCATAGTGTTTATAACAGACACCAATAAACTGTGGTGTACAGTGGTGTCTAAATGTCTGAGGCCAGTAGTTTCACTTGGTGTAGTGCTTCAGTTTATGTTATCATCATAAAACTTGAGTGAGAAGTTCAATTTAAATATTTACATGAATTTCAGGCACAATATGTCCTACTGCTAATGACATCAGCACTTACACTGAAATGAAATGTAAGTTTCTCGTGTGTAACGAGGGAAAGAAATTAAAGTGCCATACTATTACCATTCAATAGGGGTGTAACAATATATTGTCACAGTATATCTCAATACAAAAATGCAACAATAAGTATTGTGGATAGTGACAATATATATTGTGGATAGTTATCTTGTGTATATTCAAGTTAGAGTTTTAGTGTCAGTACTACATTAAACCACTATATTATATAATGTTGACTATAATCTATAATAATGCAATGGGGGAATATTTGTGGGTCCTGATAATGCCAAATGTCTAATGTTACCAGTAAAAAGTGGCCTACATTATTTTAAATATATCTACTCAGTGAAAGAGTGCAAGCATATTTGTCTAAAATAACTCTGTATTTTCAGCTTCAGAATCATGAATATTGTTATTCTGGTGTCTCTATTGTCCTGTGCATTGGGTTTCAGCACCAAGTCCAAGCCTATTCATTCACACACACAATGTAATATCAAATTTAGCATTTTAATCAACAGTACATTTTTATCATATGTCTTGGAGTATCACAATAATGTCATATGGTATCGTTACACCCCAATCATCCAATAATATCACTATACCATGTTACCACCATAGTACTTTCTAATAAGAGACAGTACAACACATAAGTGACTGCGCAGTAATGAAGGGAGATCTCACAGATGGAGAGGCCTGTATTCCACTGTTGAGAAGGGAATAAAGCCCTGCAGCAGAGCATCAGAAGATCAGCACACTTAATCATTAGCATGTTAGCGGCTGTTTGGATCGTGCACAGAGGAGGAGTGCAATGCTGTTCCTCCAGCTTCCACTTCACCATCAGCTGCAACTGATGACCATCTGCTGCTGATCAGACCATGCATCCCAGAGTCCCACAGTAACGCTGAGACTGACACCACACTCTTCAACCATTTTCATTAGTTCATTAGGCTTTTAAAGTTCTGCTACACATCAATGAGCCATATCAGGGACAAAACAACTACTTCAACATACAAGCAAACCATAGAGAAATGATTTATGCTGCTATACCTCAGGCTATATAAATATAAGAATTCTCAGTGGATAAGCTGAATAAAACAGTTTGCATGGTATATTGGTCTGGATTCTTAATGTCCTTGCACACTGAGTCTTTTCGTATGCATTTTTTCGTATTCGTCATCCTAAAAATTCGTCGCACACTGAGTCTGAAGTGCATTATTTAATCCGGAATCCGGAAATATTGGGTCCATCCAACCCTGAGATTGCGTAGAGAGGAATAAGGAGAGTTCCACCCCCTTATCAAGGACAAGGAGCTACGGGATAATCCTGAGCTATTCAAAGGTTACTTCAGGATGTCAGTGGCTCAGTTCAGGGCTTGGCTAGCGATACTGGAGCCACATATTAAAAAGAAGACCACCAATTTCCGTGAACCAATGGTGGCTCTGAATTGTCAAAACATCTCTCAAAATGCTTGCTACAGACGCGAAAAATGCAGAAAATTTAACCCAATCTGATTTTTTTTATGACGGACAAAAGTTTCGGAGGCAGTGTGTAAACATGATTGTCACAACATGAGATCGTGTTTATTTTTTAACGTGCTAAAATATCGGACTCAGTGTGCAAGGACCTTTAAATGGGATTTGGATGAATATAAGGTTGACTTTTAGTATCCATTTAGATACTAAATGCTACTAATCAGTGATGATTTTCTTTTGTCTGTACATTATAATGTTTTAATTTCACTAAAGCACAGGATTTCACTCAGTTTCACAGTAAAAAAAAAAAAACATTATTAGATTTATAATACTGGACATCAGCCATGAATTAAATATCTAAATATCTGGATCACCCTAAAATGTCTATATTGGTGCATCTCTAAGTATCGTTTATTGGAATGGATATTACAAGGAATTTCTACAAACATGCAAATATCAGTGGCACTTCTAATGAGTCATTAATTTTTCAAATATTTATGCTCAAGATTTAACCAAATTATTATCATTTAATGTCCTCAAAACACAGAGGAAAAAGTGCAGTATAGACCAATTACACAATCTTTAGAGTCACTTGAAATTCATGTTAGATATTTTCGTCTGTGAATCATTTTAAATACTAAGCAGGTCAGAAGAACATTGGATTTCCACAGGAATGTTGTCACATAAATGATGAATAATGAAATAAAAAGAGAAAGAACAACCTTGACCATCCCTGCTGGAATATTTCTAAAATGGTTTCCCGCTAATATAACCACCTCATGATTTTGAACTTGTCAAGCCCAGTATATGGCACAATTAATCTCCTCATGCTAAGAGGAAATATGTTAAATGGATGAATTTACATCCAAACACAAAGTTTGGAAATGGCAATTAATGCACATGTACTAAAAGAATACCATTTTCCTACTATGGTACTTGTCGAAAACACATGGTTGCACCATCACATGTTTTTGTTAGTGACTAAATAGAGAGATCTTTGGAAGCATTTACAGACAGAAGTCTGATCTATTCTCCTCTTCACTGTGCATACATTGACTTCAAAATGTGTTCTGCAGTCCAGGGCAGGGAACCAAGAGAAAATGAGGTTGTCTGTTTGATAAGTATGAGCCGTTACCCCCGTCCCTAGTCCTGTGAAATCCATTTTATTCCACATCCAAAGAGCACTTTAAATCTACAGCTCCCGACAGTAGAAATTTCTGAAGCCAGGCAGATATGAAGAAAAAAAGGTTTGTCTTGTGCCTCATTCAAAACCTTTCGCCTCTATAAAGTGTCTGTCAGACTGTTGAGGACGGATGAGTAAGAAAGATATAGAGAGCTCTTCATAATCACCAAGTATAACTGTGACTGTAATATTTTTAAGAGATCTCAGGTCAGGAAAGATAACATGTATTTTAAGCGGAGAATTAAAGGGTTAGTTCACCAATTTTTTTTAATTCTATCATTGATTAGTTTTACGATCTCTTTATGAACTTTTTGAAGCATCAAAGTGGTAGTTGCGTAGCCGTCAATGGACAGACAGAAAGCTCTCAAATTTCATCAAAAATATCTTCATTTGTGTTCCAAAGATGAATGAAAGTCTTGCTGGTTTGGAAAAACATGAGGGTGAGGCATTAATGAATGAATTTTTGGGTAAACTAACCCTTTAAAGATAACTTCTTAATATTATCATGTTATATTATGAGAAATGTGCTCTAACACACTGCTAATGTGTTCTGAGTGAAATATATATTCTTCCAAAACAAAGACCCCCTGTACCTGGTTTCTTCACAACAGGAAGCCACATGGTCTCCATTGGCTCTCACACAAAGACTGAGCTGTGCCAATCAGGTCCTGTACACAACCTCCATTTTCCACAGAAACAGCAGAGCGACCAAAGACCACTTTACCTCCAGATCGCCTCTTAATGAGGCTCGGGTCATTTCCAGAAAGCATTATGGGAAGTCCACAAAAACATATAATCAAAACAAAACCCCAGAATAAAAGAGCTCACATTAAATGAGCACAAAGCAGCCTTTGAGACTAAACTAAAACAGGTAATTGTATTACACCACAGCGAAAGAAGAGTAATAAGTTAAAATATCAGTTTTCACCATTAATCAACGGGATCACATCTGGAAATTACATTCGAGAACGCGCCTTCCAACTGAATTTCTGTTTCTAGTTTATCCACAATGGGGAAAATGCCCCGCGGCTTTGCATTATTGAGTAGAAGGGGCTTCTGAGCTGTTTGACCTTCAGCTAAATAAATATACTTCAAGCAAAAACCCTTGGCGCTTTGAAAAACAGCCAGTCACATGCAGATACAGATATATTTCCAACATATCAAGCGGCTTCCTCGACTCTCCTAGACTCTATATCTCAGTTCTTTGTCATTCCCTTTCAGGCTCATTAGTCCGACTGGAATGCCTTTCCTTTCATGTTTGTCCACCTCTAGTTTGTCTGCTTCTCCCCAGGCTTGCCTTTATCTTCCAGCATCATTTCTTCCCCCATCTGTCACTGCAGAACACAGTGAGGAATCATCAGAGATCCGCTTGCGAGAGACAGAGAGGCTCTGAGAGTCAGAGAACTGACTCGAGGATGAGTAACTTTGGCTTTTGGACTTCCCTGTGGAGATCTCACATATTAAACTAGTGTAATAAACTCTTCTCTCCATGTGTGCTTTATGATGATCATGAGCTGAAAGCTGAATCTGGGCCTCATTCTCATATAAAAAAACACATATTACTCATATTCAGGAAGATAAAAACAGATTTAGCACTGCTCCTTAAGGGCACCTTGGAATGAAATGTTGAAAAATTTACAATCTTAAGATATTCTTTGTCCTTTTGCGGCAACTAGGTGAATTTCAGGAAACCAGTTCATCACATGCCTAGATCACATTTCATCACATCAAAAATAATTAAAATATATTCTCAAAGACTTTCACAGTTAAGATCAATTTTACTACATTAATGCAAAAATATATATTGTTTTTTTTTAATTGTTTTTTTTAAATAAATCAAATACTTTTTTTAAGATTGTTAGTTCTGTATTAATTTCAAAATATACCTTTATATATCATGTTCACATTTCTTGTAGTGCTTTTGATTCATGCTGATTTAAACAAAACAATACAAAAAATATATAATACTGTATGTATTGCTATAAATAATATAAATTAAATTATAAACTAGAATTACGTGTGGATTAATTACCGTAATGAGAAATTGGAAGAAAATTGGTACAATTGTCCAAAAATAGGTTTAATTTTCTCAATGAGAACTAAAATATAATTTCTATTGATTATTGGCTAAAAATGTCATCTTAAGATTGTATTACATGGAGTAAATTGCACCCAGTTTCATGTTGAATATTGACGGAAGATTTACTCTCTGGTAGTTGTTTTGTATCAAGTATGGGTTATTGACCCATTTAAATGAGTCATGTTTTATTGTTTGGCTATTTAAAAGCTGACCTCTCCTCAAATCTTAGAAAGGATAGACTGCAGTGATAATAGTGGGGTGGGGAAGATGAGCCATTTTTAAAGGTCACCGTCACCACAGAATAAAGGATTGCACAGTGAATGCTGCCTTCTGTATTGTCTTCAGCACTCACTCACTTCCGGTTGTGCGTTTCACAGATGCCCACTTCATCTATAGGAACAAAGGCTTCTCTCCCACTCAGGACCCCTCACCCCACAGTCTGGATGTTCAGATAGTGGCTTTGCCCTCTCAACAAGGGTCCAAGGTTTAACGGCTGTACAAAATGATTGGTAGGCCTCCTTTATTAGTTTGGCACACGCTCAGCTGGCAGAACACAGGCGGAAAGGATACAATTTTCGCAACTCGAAACACCTCAAGCTACCCTTCTTCCTCCTGCCAGGGAGCATTTCCAAGGATTAAAAAATCCTGAGCTCAAGCTTAAGCCAATTCTGTCCCTCCGCTACCGTATTTAGCAGAATTACGAGATATTTAGCCTAATTAATTTTGACTCTGATAGACCCGTGAAACAAAAGACAACACCTTTCTTTTGCTGCTGTGGTTTGCTTTAGTGTATCATTAAATTCCTATTCTATCAATTATATATATCTTTTATAAATTATATAATAAAATATATATATAAGGGATAGTCCACCACAAATATTAATTCTGCCATCACTGATTTACTCAACCTCGCCGTATTTTCTATAATGTTCCACAGAAGAAAGAAAGTCATACAGGTTTGGAACGACATGAGGCTTACATATATATAAATATCCTCATATGAGGATATGAGAAGAATAAATGAGCACAGAATTTTTTCTTTTTGGTGAAATATTCCTTTAAGGTGAAAGCATGGTTCACCCAAAAATGTGGATTCTGTCATCATTTACCCACCCTCAATTCAATCCCTTGGGATTTTTCTTCTGTGAAACACAAAAGAATTTTTAATCCATGCTAAAGTCTTAGAATATAGCACACAGACAACTTTCTGAGACTTAAAGGTGGTTTTTTGTTCTCCTATTTAGCACTTGGCAGTACAAATCATAGTCCACTTTCATTGTACAGAAATGAGCATCTTGGGCATTCTGCAAAATACCTTCTTTTGAGTTCCAGGGAAGAAAGAAAGTCCTACGGGTTTGGAACGAGTAAATTACGTCATATGAATGTTTTTGCCAGACTATTTATTTGCACTTTTAATTTTCGGTTTAGTTAACTATCATGATGGCTTTGCATCCAAGTGATATTTAAGCTCTCGAAAAAAAAACCAAAAAACATTTCCATTTGGAAATTTTAGTATTACAAGCTTCTACGAAACATGTCTTTATAACTCAGCGTGAAAAGCACACGTTTAACCTTAATTGAACATTACAAGTGACTGACTTAGAAACGCTCTACTACATAGACGACAACTATAGTGTTCTTCATGTGAAATGCACAAGAGACTCAATTTAGGCCCTGCCCCAAATCGCAACCTCAGCTCATGTGGTTCCCCTCCGAGGCTACACTTTGCCACATGGGCAACTGGGTAATAGTCCACTGTGGAGTTTGCACCAGTGAAGCATAAATCATAAAATGACAAATCAGGATACCCTACAATCCTGTGGATTAGGGATGTGCCACAAAACTAAATATTGCAATGCTCAGGTCAGATGTGGTAAAATTATACAGCCTTCTGTCTGTGCCGTCTTGACTTCTTTGCTTGCTCGCTGTCATCACTTTCGCTTTTATTCTCATGCACTGACTCGTTCGCTAAACTGAACAGCCGACCAGGGGTGCGTTTCCCCGAAAGCATTGTGTGTTTCGTTTGAACATTCGCAAACAGCATCGCAAAGTTGTGTGTTTGGAACGAAGCAGAGTTTCTGGTTTGCATGACATGTGGACTAAATAAGCAAGCTGACATTCAGTACAATCTATATCTTTTATCTAGCATACATACAAATGTTATTGACATCTTTTAGTTTGTCAAGAGATTTAAAGCATGTGTGAATGTGCTCTACTACGTAAGAACGAGCCTATGATTGAACCTGGAAATAAAGCAAAATAACAGAAAAATTAGAAATAGTCCTCCGATGCCGTGTCCGTAATTTATAGCAAAACATCTAGCGTTAATTCGATTTCAAACCGACGTGGTTGAACGACCAATATGGGACAATATGGTTGTGATCAGTCGTGACTAGCTAGTTGATTTCTTCAACAATGCATCGTGTGGTAGTTAAAGGTGCTCTAAGCGATGTTGGGGGACGTCACTTCTTGTTGACGTTCGAAGTATTGTCAAACAAACGGAGGCTAGCTCGACCCTCCCTCCTCCTCATCCCGTCCCCTCACTTCAGTGCTTCCTGAAACAGAAACGGAAACTTTTCCGATGAAAATTCGGGACTTTGCGTGTTCCTTTTCCCTCTTCTTTGCCATTTGTTCATCGGAATGTCGTCTCTTTGGTCGTTTGTCAGCTATATCAAAATTCAAGAGAATATAAATCTAACGTCAGTCGTTGTCTAGGACATCTCTCCTCTAGCTAACTTCCCTCTTCATGCTTCTCTGTCCTCCACTCCCCCCTTCATGTGCACACGCACTAACCCCCCAAATCATTCTTGTCGGTTATTGGCTGGAACACTGTTTGTTATGTTTCGTGGTCCAGGTTGGGCCAGTTTGTTTGTGTTGCTGTTTGTGGAGCCTGGGGTGTCTATAGAGACCGCGTTTTTAAACAGTGTGTTCAGGGGACAGGCAGCTAGCGGATAGTGAGGAGATGTTTGCTGTATGTGACAAAAAATGTTTCAGCCTAAAAACCGCGTGACATCGTTTCGGGCACGTTTAAGCAGCGAGTTACGTCGTTGGATGAGAAACGCACCCCAGAGGGATCTCTCTAACCAACGGCCAAGACACTGATCCAACATACTGAATCGGCCGAACTGTCACAGAAGGGGCCAGACCGACAGACGCTCACATTGGCTAACAGTGGACTTGGTGTGTCACGGCCCCAATGGATCTGAAAGTACGACCGTGTAACAGACACATGCAGATGGAAACCCCACAAAGGTGCAGCTCAAACGGGGGAAGGGCAGGGAAGTCCATGTGCCGCAGAAAAGCCTTCCAGCAGTAAATGAATGAAAATAAGACGATACGAATCTGATATCGGGAGTCGGCGAGCTGTCTCTTGCAGATAGCGAATCCCCGGAGCACACAAGTAATTTCCCGGCTCCAGGAATGCCTCGCTGCACTCCGAACCTCTCACCTCAGATGGACACAGTAATTAACCACACTGATTGAAACTCGATCTCCCTCCATCATCAAAGCAGTACAGACACAAGGACACCGTCAAAGAGGACTGAAAAAACGAGTCTTCACCTTTTAATCTCAGCAAATGGTACGAAGCAGACAGCGACTACAGACACAGCTATGCAACATAGTCAAAAGAAAATGCATGCATTGCACCTTTTTGGGACGTCAAGCGAATATGTGTTAAACACTGAGGCTTGTGTGCAATAAGTTTGAATGCATTAAGAGTGATCCAGATGAATTTACATGACACACCATGGATAGACAAATTCTATCAATAAATAATGGCACCTCCTGTGGCAGGACCACCAGACACTGAGAGGGGGGTTTGTAGGAGTGCAGTGACCTAATGATGGGCTGTCTACTCCATGCTCACTGTAGGGATCATGCCGAAAGTACACTTCCCTTGGTTTACAGACTGCAAGACAGGATTCTCATCATCAGAATACTCCACACACAGTCTGCTCCAAAAAATGGTTTTCTTACTCAGTATTTTTGTCTTGTTTCCAGTCCATTTAGTAAAATTATTAAATCAAGATGCATTTACTAGATGAGTAAGATATTATGTCTTGTTTTCTGGGGGAAAAAATCTAAATGAAGTGAGTTTTTGCTTAAAACAAGCGAAATTATCCGCCAGTGGGGTAAGAAAAATAATCATNAAAAACTCACTTCATTTTCACAGATAATTTTGCTTGTTTTAAACAAAAATTCACTTCATTTTGTTTGTTTTTTTTCCTAAAAAACAAGATATACTATCTTATGGCATTTTACTCATCTATGCATCTTGATTTAAGAATTTTTAGATATTTGGACTTGAAACCAGACAAAAATACTAAGAAAATATTCTTTTTTTTTGCAGTGTATAAACAAGTGCACATCCACGTCCATCTGCAATCTCCATCAATGTAGTGCACTTTCAATGGCTTGCATGCTACAAATTCTCATTATAATAAGAAATGCGCAGCAAATCTTGAGTAGCAAATCAAAAACTTCTTTAAAAAAAAATATACAGTATATATTTCCAAACTTTTGACATGTCTTGTATGTCTTGCAGTGGCATGCTCTCTATTAGCAGAAGCCTTTTGCTCATCCATTGAGAAACTTCATTGTCCTGTTTGTCACTGGAATGATAAACTGGCCATGTCTCTACAAGCATATCACAGTGAAAGTGATGCGTTGCACTTTGCTAACCAGAGAGTTTGTGCTGTGCTCTTCATCTCCAGTGGCCTGAGGCAGATGAGCAAATAATACAGGAGGGACAGAAACATTTATCTTTCTGTCCTAATAGTAAAGAAAATGAAGTGGTCGTAATTAGATATACTATGGATTTTTTTAATGCAATACAATACAGCGTTTTTTTTCCTTTTTCCTCCCTCACATGCACACCAGAAAAATCAATATACTCCAGCAGAGCTTTGCAAAGTCAAGCACTGAGCAGCATCGAATTTCAAAAACCAGGAAAATCAACTCGTACTGCGTTCGTTTCTATCTCTCTCTCTCTCTGCAGGGCACACAGAGCGATCGGCCGGAGAGAAGACGCTGTGTGTTTTAGTTAGGTGTCATTTCCAACACTTCATTTGATGTCTGAATGTTTCTCTAATGCGACTGATCTGACTTTGCTACCATAAAACCTCCTGATACCACAATATGTATACCACTATTCATAAGTCTGAGGTCTTTTTTTTTTTAAGTCCCCCTCTGGTGAAAATCAAGCTTTTAATATTGTTTATGTGTCTATGTGGGGTTTTTAATATGCTTTAAGTCAAACCACGTGTAAATTCATAAGTCGACACCATTGCTGAGTATTTTCTCCTTAAAACTGCAGTGAACCAAAGACAGTCTCAA
>JAPMNU011386275.1:0-14557 GCA_029874995.1 Alburnus alburnus
TTTA
The DNA here is from genome assembly GCA_029874995.1 of Alburnus alburnus. Lineage (NCBI taxonomy): Eukaryota > Metazoa > Chordata > Actinopteri > Cypriniformes > Leuciscidae > Alburnus > Alburnus alburnus. Next base: position 5 of record JAPMNU011386275.1, read on the forward strand.
TAACACGCAATTGCGACTTTATTTCACGCAATTCTGACTTTATAACACGCAATTCTGACTTTATATCTCGCAATTATGTGTTATAAAGTCACAATTGCGTTATATAAAGTCAGAACTGTGTGATCTAAAGTCGCAATTTGTGAGAAAAAAAAGTCAGAATTCTGACTTTATATCACGCAATTCTGACTTTTTTTCTCAGAATTCTGACTTTATATCTCACAATTCTGACTTCATATCTCGCAATTCTGAGAAAAAAAGTCAGAATTGTGAGATAAAAAGTCGCAATTTATTTATTTTTTTGTGGCGGAAACAAGCTTCCATATTTTAGGGCCTTTACGCTTGGTCTTTTTATGATTGGGCAGCTATTCAATGCATGATGTCTTAAACCCCCCTAAAATACCCAAAGAGAAAAATCTGTTAGCATTCCTAATCCTATTCATCTCAATGATGGATGCCTGAAACTAACCATCCTAGATGGTGCCATCTTTGGTGCTTTCTCCTTCATTATTTTCTGCTTGCTTGTTAAACGATGTCTACTTCATCTACTAAAATATAAAGGCAAAATGTGAAATGTTGAACGAGTAGCTACATTTGAATAGTTAGCAGTGGAGAAACGGTGTAGTTATTAGCCGAAGTGAACCAGCCAAACCTTGCTTCCCTCGTTCCCAGCTTGTTTACTTTCCATCAGGGGAACAAGTGCAGCTTGTTGTGACCCTCTGGCTACTGATTAAGTTATTAGGCTGTTAATCTAACAGCGGAAGCTGTGGAAGCTCTGTGTATATTAGTGATGGCTGCTTTTGAAGTTTGGCTCGTGCCCTGTGCTGCCATTGTCATGCCGTCGCTCTGTTCTGTTGCATTAGATGAAGTTACAGTGGGTGTGAAGTGACCTAATGGGTCATGGCTCAGCTGTAGATTTAGAGTCCCTTAGAGAACAACAAAGACAGTGTATGATCATGAGTATACGCTACACTGCTTGTGCTTGATTACAAGAGCTGTGCGCTGCTGTTTCGTTACTTACCCTTTTTGCATACATATTTGCTCTGTAGCTTTTTTAATTACTCATGGATGTTACCTTTACTGCTGTAATGCTGAGGGGGTGTGTGGGTCTGGATATGGACCAGACTCTAATCAGGGGTCAAAATTTAGCAAGATCATGTGATCACAGGTCGCCAGCTTGCTTCTTTTCTAGCGTCATTGCCAAAGCCTCTGTGACGGTTGATTTTATTTATTGTGCATCTGTTGCTCTGAGCTGAGCCTGCATGTTGTGGTTTGAGACTGTGTGGCGTCAGGTGGCTGCTAAGAGCTTCATGCAGGAGTAAACAGGTTGAAACATTACCCTGGGCTTTAAGACTCGGATCAAAACTCCTTGAAGAGCATTTTAGTGTAGTATAATATGTAGTAATTTTAACTATTTATCTCATTTGGTCATCATCATCATCATCATAGACCATCTGCTCTCAGGATGTTGGCAATTAGCTATTGGAAAAAAACATATCAGTCAAGCAATAACTTTCAAGGGTGTTTGAAAGCATAGTCACAATAATGGCTCTGTTATACACAAAGCACGTCGCATAGACCGAACTTCTGTTTGTTCTTCACCGTCCTCTTTTGTCTCTGTCCCTCTCTGTTTCTCACACTGTAGATGATGGCTGGTTGGAAGTGGTGCAGTCTTTGATTAGGGTAATTCCTCTGGATGACCCACTAGGACCGGCCGTAATAACCCTTCTACTGGATGAATGCCCTTTGCCCACCAAAGTGAGTTCACATCTGCATTATCACAACATTGACTGCCATATTATTTTTCCATCTCTGTTTTCACTAATGGGCCGTAATGCAACTCTATTTTTGCTCGCACTTTGAAAATGGACCACAACATTTCCCTAGTATTTGAGTTTATGCTGCTTTTGAGTAAAATTCCTCTCTCCTTCCTCTTTAATTGATATCAGCAAATGCTTCTGAAATGTTTCTTTTTCACATTTTATGTTGATATCAAGATTAAAAACTATGATAGATTCTGTTTACAGTTTATAATTCAGACAGAATTGCGCATTAAGGCAGGTCTTATGATGTTATACCTGTTTTTGTACTGATGCCAAATGTATCAATCATTTGTTATTAAATGTCCTCTTTTGGCTTGAGTCCATCAATTTCCAAGTTAAAAAAGAAATAATTTTGTAAAGTAATTAATTCAGTAGATTTTCTTTGAAGGAACTATATTGTGATTGTATATCAAGTTTTTTTTTATACTTTTATTCTGCAAGGATGCATTAAATTGATCAAGTGACAGTAAAGACATTGTTAGAAATTATAATTTTTTAAATGCTTAAAAAATCAGGATTTCCACAAAAATATTAAGCAGCACAACTGTTTTCAATATTGATAATAAGAAATGTTTACATTACATTTTAAAATATATTAAAGTAAAAAAAAAAAACTTTTTGTTTTAAATTTAAATAATATTTCGCAATATTACCTTTTTTCTGTATTTTTGATACAAAAAATTCAACCTTGGTGAGCATAAGAGACTTCTTTCAAAAACATAAAAAAATTCTGACCTATTTGCAAATTCAAGCATTGATGAAGAGTTAATTGTTTTGTCAGGATGCTCTGCAGAAGTTGTCGGACATGTTGAATCTGAGTGCTGCTGTGGCGCGTCAGGATGCCCTCATCCCAGCCAAACACCGCAACACCACAGCAGTCCTGGGCTGTCTGGCTGAGAAACTGGCAGGTGAGGGACATGCAGATGCACACACACACACTACATTTGATGTCCAGTCATTTCAAACAATTTCATGTAAGGGACCAGATTTTAAGATTGTTTAAAATGAATCCTCGATCTGTTGCATCTTGCTTTACGTCATCTCTGCACTAGCATTCCTCTGAAGCTAAAGAGCTGCGTTTGCAGTCTGTGAAGACCTGTCATGCCTGAGCATGCTGCAGGCTCCCTTAGAGGCCTGTGATTTGACAGCTCTGCTGAGGCTGCAGCACACAAACACATGCACACACTGTCCAGTTCTCTCAGTTTGAAGACATGTGCTTCTGTTTTTAAGGTCAAACGCATTACCCAAAGAAATCATTTGGTTAATACTGTGGTACTTCATCTTGTTACTTTCTACAGGTCCAGCGAGCATTGCGCTCCTCAGCCCTGGAACTCTGGAGTACTTACTGGAGAGTTTGGTGAGAGAATTGAGTGTTTTTATTACACATACCGACTAACAGGGTAGTTATAAAAAGGGTCACATCATGGGAAACTAGATTTTTTCTTCTTTTGATTTAAATGTTTTTCACAGATATATTCTGTAACATTCACAATGCAAAGCTTACTTGTCAGTCCACTGAAAAGACTTGCAAAGTTAGGTTAGTTAGAAGTCTGTGTGGTTATGATTTCACAGCTGTGAGCACATTAACATACACCACCATTAAAAATGTTGGGGTCAGTAAGGCTAAATAATACTTTTATTCAGAAAGTATGCAAAAGTGGCAGTAAAGACATTTATAATGCTGTAAAATAAATAAGTTCTGTTCTTTTGAACTTTCTATTCATAAAAGAAACTTGAAAATAAATTCATTAGGGTTTCCACAAAAATATTATGCTGAACAAGTGTTTTCAAGATTGATAATAATAAATGTTTCTTGAGCATCAAATCAGCATATTAGAATGATTTCTGTAGTATTATGTGACACTGAAGACTGGATGAATGATGCTTAAAAACGCAGCTTTGCCATCACAGGAATAAATTAGATTTGAAATTATATTAAAAAAGAAAATGGTTATTTTAAATTGTAAGAATATTTCACAAAATTGCTCTTGTTTTTACTGGATTTCTGATCAATTGAAGGCAGCCTTGGTGAGCATAAGATACTTCTTTCAAAAACATTAAAATATCATACTGACCCCAAACCTTTGAACGACAGTGTATAATTGCATACGATCTGTACATTATTAAACTTTTCACATTATTAGTGGACTAATTTATTTGTAAAAATATAAATGCTCAAAAGTGTAGAATATGACCCCTTTAAAGCTCATCTAAACAGTGCCTCATCCCAGTTTGGAGATCACCTTAACTCCTTTTATGTTAATGCTGTAGTTTTGCATGATTGTTTTAATGCTGGTATCAAAGTCATTAACGTGGTTTTATTGGTCTTCTAGAGTTCAGAGGCCCATCCCACTGTCATGCTGTTTGCTCTCATCGCTTTAGAGAAGTTTTCTCAAACCAGTAAGTATGATGTCAGTTCAAAATGTTCAAACTTTTTTGGGGAAAAAGGTACTTTAATGAGAACCTGTCTTTGTCTCAGGTGAGAACAAGTTAACAGTGTCGGAATCATGTATCAGTAAACGTTTGTCTGTTCTGGAGTCCTGGTCTGATCATCCTGACTATCTAAAGCGTCAAGTGGGCTTCTGTGCCCAGTGGAGTCTTGATAACCTCTGTGAGTAACTTTCATTGCAAATGGCATGCATAACTTTTTTTTGAATGGTAATCAGGACTTTTGGTGTTTTGTAGCTTTTACTGAGACTTTTATTGAATTAAGAAGAACTTAAGAAATAAATATTTTCCACAGAATGTGAAATCTTTTCAGTATTTTTTAAAAATCCTTCTGAATTCTATGCATTTGCTATGGCAAAAAAACACAATTAGTATTAATAGTTTTGTGTTTTGTGATGATTTTGTAGATTTAAGTTGAATATTATTATATTAATATCCTTGTATGATGTGTCTCACTGCTAATTTTATCTTTGGTTACTCTTTGGCCCATAGTTATCAAAGAGGGGCGCCAGTTTACCTATGAGAAGGTCAACTTAAACAACATCAATGCCATGCTGAACAGTAATGATGTCAGCGAATATCTCAAGATCTCTCCTACTGGACTTGAGGTGAGAGACAAACCATTATTGTAATTGTGGGTAACATTCTGCTAAATGGATTGTAAGATGTGTTCAACAGAATGAAACAAACTGCTCTCTGATTGGTAGCTAAAATACATTTATTTAGAGCTCTTCCAAAATGCAAATAAAAAAAGCAAACAAAAACCAATTAAATGTACACACAGGGCATGGGGGGTGTTGTAGAGTAATGAATTATTTGCGGTCTTCCCGATAAGGAAGAGTTTCACTTCAGGTTAGGACATTCTATAAACAAAACCTCTTTTGTACACTTAGTACCAGTTCTATGCCTTAACACAGTGGTTCTCAAACTTTTTCTGCCAGGCCTCCCTTTTGGAGAGAAAAATAGAGCTTTTGCATAACAATCTGCTGACTGTACACTCTCCCTTAAGCCAGGCTCAGACTACAGGAGTTTTTAAATCTTATCCGATTGTGAAATCTGGTTGCATCAGGCATATAAGGAGAATCTTCACAGATTTTCTTTTTTCAAATCTCAAATCTGCACACGCTACAGTACAAGATTTGAAAATCGTGGCACATCACACACACTACAAGATATTCTTAAGATTATCAAGCCAGATTTAGCACGTCACGGAGAAGCGGATGTAAACAAAATGGATACTTTGTCGAGGCAACTTGCTGTAGGCAATTATATGAGGAGACCTTATAAAGGCAGTCACGTTTCGACCAGCCAGTCCTCCATCTCTGTGGCCCACTGGACCCGTACAGCTGCTTGTTTGGCGGTCACCATTTCAAAAGTTTGGTCACTTCCATCTCCTTGTAGACTTGTCTCTCATTGGCTATTGTGGAAGTAATCATAGTCGTAATCATCCCGATTTAAAATCCTAAATATCAAACCTGTTTGATATTGTTGTCCTGGCCCTGATGTGTCTGTGGGCAGATCGGAAGGTTTAAGATTTGATCTGTAAACTCTGTCTTAACATGTTCACCTATTGTGAAAGAAGCTAGTTATAACCCTAAAAAACAAGTAATGAATTGTGATTAGTTTGTCTAATGTGAGGAATCTTTTTTTCCCTAGGCTCGTTGTGACGCGTCTTCATTTGAGAGCGTCCGCTGCACATTCTGTGTGGATTCGGGGGTTTGGTACTATGAGGTCACAGTCATCACCTCTGGCGTCATGCAAATTGGCTGGGCAACCAAGGACAGCAAGTTTCTTAACCATGTGCGTTTCTGGTTCTGTTTAGATATTTCTCTCATTCTTAGGTTTATGTTCTCGTAAGTTACATGAAGAGCACAGTGTTTATGAACATTCCTATTTGGTTTGCTCAGAATGTAATGGCATAATATTTAATTTGACATAATATACACTGCCATTCAAAAATATTTGATCACTGATGATTTGTTGGCATGAATTCAGCAAGGATGCGTGATCAAAAATGATATTAAATACACTGTTAATAAATGCTCTATTCTATTTATCAAAGAATCCTTAAAAAAATGTATTAGTTTCCAGAAAGATATTAAAGCAGCACAACTGGTTTCAACACTGATAAGCATATTAAAATGCTTTCTGAAGGATCTGAAGACTGGCAGCTTTGCCAATTACTTTTGTAATATATTGAAAATAGAAAACCGTTATGTTAAATTGTAATAATATTTCACAGTATTACTGGTTTTGACTGTATTTTTGATCAAATAAATACAGCGTTGATGAGCATAAGAGACTTATTTCATAAACGTAATGTAATATAATTAATATTATTTGTTGTGTATATTTTGGCTATCGTTAAGAAAAAAAAAAAGACCGTGGCCTGTTATATACAATTTTCTTTTTAAGGTATATTAAAATCAAAATAATAGTTCTGTATCACATTAATGAAGAAAGAAACTATAGTGAGGAGAACATATTTGTGTGTTTGTACAGGAGGGTTATGGGATTGGAGATGATGAGTACTCGTGCGCGTATGATGGCTGCAGGCAGCTGATCTGGTACAACGCTCGCAGTAAACCTCACTCCCACCCCTGCTGGAAAGAAGGTTTGTGCGGTGCTTCCTGTTCAGCACCTGTAACACAATTATTTGATTGTTTCTTACATTTAGTGTATTTCATCATTTTAGGAAAAAAAAACAAAAAAGTTGTTTGCAAAGATTTGTGAGCAGTGTTCTCTGGAATCTCTAGGTGATGCCATTGGCTTCCTGCTGGACCTCAGCAAGAAGCAGATGATTTTCTATCTAAACGGACACCAGCTGCCTCCTGAGAAGCAGGTGTTCTCCTCTGCCACGTAAGCAAGACTCATTTTCCTTACCACAAGACTTAAAACAAATGTTTCTGGAGCTTTTTGAACACTTGCTTTACCTTGTCTTAGGTCTGGCTTTTTCGCTGCAGCCAGTTTCATGTCCTACCAACAGTGTGAGTTCAACTTTGGAGCCAAGCCCTTCCGCCATCCCCCCTCCTTCAAATTCAACACATTTAATGAGTTTGCCTCGCTCGCGTCAGACGAGAAAATCATTCTGCCCAGGTTTGCACTGTTTATTAGATTTCTGTACACAGGGCAAATTATCAATGACTGTTATGTAAATGTGAATAATGCATTAGTTATCTCCTAAAGCAGGTGACTCATACCGTTCGTTCATGCCAAACAAAGACCACATAAAAATGCTTGTTCTCTGTCTTTTATTTCAGACACAGGCGCCTGGCTTTGCTCAAGCAGGTTAGCATCAGAGATAACTGCTGCACCCTCTGCTGTGACCAGATGGCCGACACTGAACTGAGACCCTGTTTGCACAGGTACAAAGTTCAGCATATAGAATCAGTGTTTACACCACTGGGTTTATGGGTAAAGGGATGTGATGGAGGCTCACAGTTTGCTCAAGAAAGCTGGATTGGTGTGCTTGGCTGAATTGGAGTTGATAAAACCAACTGTTGCTATGAGAATTAAGACTTTTTAGAACATATTTGTCCTCTTGCATTAAAGCGGCGCTATGCAGTTTGGGCAATTTCTTCGCTGTTTTCTCGCTTTTTGCTCACGGGTTTCTCTATAGAGCTCCCCCTACAACTTCGGAATAGATATTTGACAACACTGTCGTAAAAACTCGTTGGCGACTTTCCCCCCTCCCATCTTCTCCCTCTGGTCATGTGCATTTGTTTTCAAAGAAGCCGGCGAACGCACAGAGGCATGTCCACTGAGGTGTGTATGATACACAGAAGGCTAGCATAAATGTATGTGTGCAGTGCCGTATCACGCGATACTTCCTGACGCTGAGCCCAAAGTTGCAAGGGTGGTTTTTCCGCTCACAGGCGCTGGAGGGAAGCGAGACGGCCACCATTCAACCCGAAAAAAGTCATATAACCATTCCAATGATTCCGAAGCTGTTCAGTTAAGGTAAATTAAGCTAAAAAAGCCCCCCCTTTAAGCCAAAATGAGTGAAGTAAGATAAGTATGATAGTGTATTAAATATTTGTCGTTATTTTCCTTTGTTCCATGATAGCTAGTAGCCAATTATTGAGCATTAACTGTGACGTAAGAAGCCTATGGAGTGCAACAGTTGGGGTACTTTAAGTAAAAATCCTGTTCATTTTCATTAGGCGAATTGATTTTTAATGATAATTTAAACTTTTTGTATACTGTATTAGCTTTTTGATTAAGCCATCAGCCTACTTTATTTCAACATATTTTTATAAATAAACCCTGGTGGAAAAACTACATTACTTATGATTCTGCAAAATATTTTTTATTCGTTTTTTAATTATTATGTCCTTCGCAATGCTTCATTGGATTGTAGTTATTTTACTTCATTCTCTCTCTTATCCATACCTCTCTTTTCTTTTTGTCTGATTTTTAAATACTTTTTTGCTTCAAAATGTTGCGATTCACTTCGCTGGTTGGATTGGTTCATGGCTTACAACTCTTTAACAAAGTCTTTTTAAAATTCCTGTTGTAAAAACAAAGGGGAAATTATCCTATTAGTGATTTTAGGAATCGCAACATTATATTATAGTGAAAGATGGAGATTCATTTTGAGATTTGCTAAAGATTATAACTAACAGAGTTATTAAAATAGTAGGGTTTTTAAAGATGGAATGTCAAACCTATTATTGATTACTGTTATATCTTCTCTCTGTGCTGAACAATTTACTCATCTTCTGTTTCTTTGTGTGATGTCCTCAGTGGGATTTGTATGGAGTGTGCCTTACAGCTGGAAACGTGCCCACTGTGTCGCCAAGACATCCAGACACGAGTCAGACTCATTTCCCACGTGTCCTGACATCAGCCCACCAACCCTAGATGTGGACTTTCCCCCCTCAAGCTTCCATCCTGTCCAGTCCCCTCTGTCCGAGAAATCAACCTGACCAATCGAATCATGATGCTGTCTCAGGATTGGATGCGGCAGCGTGGACGTTTGACAGATGGAGTAGACCTTCCTTAAAACCGGAGGGAAGAAGAGAGTGAAAACTACACTGTTGCACTCCAAGGCGGCCCCAATCAGAGGGTTGTTGAGCGAACCTGGAGGTTTAAAGGCTTCTGGCAATTTTTAATATGCTTTTCCAGGAACAGATAAATTATGGAACAAATGCATCCATTACATTCTGATCTGTCTTTGAGTCTCTCCCCTCAAGCTCTGGTCAGGGTCTATTGTGTGTCTGTTCAGACTTGTTAAATATATATGTGACGTCCCTCATGTTTTTTTGTTTTTTTTTAATTCCAAGTTACAATCTCAACAGGAAACGCCAGTGTCTTAACCACTTTGTTTCCTCTTTATGTTCATGCCTGCCTCAGAAAACCAATTATTATTCCGCTCCCATCAGACTTGATTGTACTTGAAACTGTTTTGGTTTGATTGCCCCACATTCTGAATATGATCGCAAAATGTCTCGATGAATCAAGACACTGTGTTTATTTTTTTTAATAGTATTTTACATTGATGTATAATGCAAAGTCCATTTAGAAATAAATGAAGCCAAATTACATTAGGTAAAATGACAGAATTGAGCGAGAACTGATTCCATCAGACTAAAAGGGCAATCCTTAAATGAGATTCTGTGTAATTTCGTGTGTTTTCTGCCATGGTTAATGCACATATCAGTGTCCTAATGCTGCTGATGCTAAATGTGAACTTTCTTAAGCAGTTAGAGACTGAAATCTCCAGCGCTCCCAAAGATAAGAGAGTATGATAGAATTAAGAATCTTTCACTTTTTTGAATTGTGATGTTTGTAATAAATGTCTGTTTTACGTGTTGCACGATTGTCGTTATCTGATATTATTTACTCATTTCAACAGTGATTTGCAAAATCCAAATGCACCCAAGAGCTAAATGGAACTATAAAGTGATATATTATCTGTTGCAAATTGCATTCCTGAGTAACTAAATGATGACTGTATCATACGCCTCATAGTCCTTAGCAGCATACTTACATCTTCACATAAAGAAGGCGCAGGACTGTGTAGTGACGTCATTGGTCTCGTCGTTTGTCTTCCTGTCCGATAGGAGGCGCCACGCGCTTCCTGAAATACACTTGTTTGTCGAAAGGAAGTCAGATCGAGAGTGTGTTGCAGGTCCTTTGGCGGAATCCCTGATCAGTGATTCGTATTCATCTCTATTATACACAATTTTCATCTTAAAATAATCTTAGTATTTATTGATCTCGTGCAGAGATGACAAATTAATCGATTTATCGCGATATAAAGCAGCAGGAATATAACCGAAGATCTACGCAGGTAAAATGGGCTACACAACAATTCAGTGCGTTCATAACAATAGTTTGACAAATATCACAAGTATTAGACGTTATTTTAACTGTAGACCATAGACATGGTTGTTTTATTAAAATAATAGTTGAGTAGATGCAGGATTTGCTGTGCAACCAAAACTCAATTGTGTCTCGCGCGGCGCGATATTATGTAAATTTAGATTGTTTATTATAATTTATGAACTGCAGTTCATTTAGAAGAAACCAAATGTCGGCGTGGGCGCAGAACGCTGGGGGCAGAAGACCACCACCAAAACATAGTGGAGGAAGGTATGTGAGGAACTTACAGGCTTTGTTTCAAAACACTGAGAGAGCTGCCTCCTTCTGGGCTAGAAGTCTTTGACTATTTATGTTTGCAACATTTGAAGAGTTAATATAGTATTTTTTTAAGTGCTTTCTAGCTTGGCAACTCACTAGGTTTTAACACACAGTCTACGTTTTACATGTTATGTTAATTATAATCATGTTGATTTACTATGCAGTGTCCTAAATCCTCTCAGATCTTTTCGAAGAACACCATATCCTATGAGGGACGACAGAAAAGATGACCTTCCACAATCTGAGAGGTGACTAAAACAGTCTATAAATCACTTATATAGATTCTTCTTTCACATATCTGTTTCTCCCAAATATACATTTACTTCTTTGAGAGATTCAATACTGATCTGAACTCCATCTAAACGCCTTCCCGCCCCAATCATACCTGAATTTTCAGCTTTGAAAGCTTAGAAGAAGAGATTGACTACTCTGGCACAGCTGACTATGAGCATTCACCGCATCAGTCAACGGGTATTATTTTTCATATAATGGTTTTTCATTAAAGAACTTGATTGCTCACTTCTACTGTTGTTTCCTATGTGGAAAATCTATTCTGAGGGTCTTTGTTTGTATCAGCTGTTTCTCCTGAAGAATACGAGGCATCAGTTCAACGCACTGCCATATATGAGAAGTTCGTGCAGCAGCTACATGGAGACTGTGCTAGACAGCCTGCAGACTGTGTCGTCCTGTCTGTGAATAACCAGGATGTGTGAGTACATACCTCAAGTAGCAGTAAAATTCTCTCGCATTATTATTGTGTGAAATTTTCTTCTTTTATGGTTTAAATGGAAATGCAATTTTCAAACTTTTTTCCCCCAGAGTTATGGGAATGTTTACCCATTCTGTGCTATTTTAGTTTTCTGAAAAGTCTCTGTTGTGTGAATGGTCTTTTTTACTGTCAGATGTTTGGATTAAGATTTGTATTAGGAGCCATCCTTGAATTCTGATGGATATGCTATTATTTAAATAATTTCTGAGAAATTAAATGAAAATGAAATATGCCTTTAAAAATAAAATAAAATCAAGTATTCTAAATGTTCATTATTAGGCAAAAACGTGTCCACTATTTAGGGTGTGTTCACACTTGTAGTTTGGTTTGTTTTATCCGGTCCAATAAAAGAGAACATTTAGTCCTGGTCCGTTTAGCGTTCAGACTGGCATTTTAACACCGAACCTGGGTATATGTTCACAACCTGATTGGTCGGCGTTTATTACGTATACTTCGCGATGGAACGTTACGAAAATCCAAAACAATGCTGTGTGCTGGGATAAATGCGCTCGTTGTGTGTGTGTAGCTACATATGATGGTATTTTGACCAGCTGAGAACTCATGAAGAGCTTGTAAAATGTGTATACGGAGTCAAAATAGCAGCAGGAATCCCTCCGTCACACACACAAACGAAGATCTTCTGCGAGAAGACACTGTTCTGATGCCTGTACTGAACTGTGATGGGCAACATCGCGACTGTGACGAGAAAAAACATGTGTGCGTGAACATTGTGCATTCATATTTCATTCGAACCACACCAGAGTTTGTTTGCAAGCGGTCTCGGTCCGCTTGTTTGGTGCGCACCAGGGTTCGGATGGTACCGCAAATGAACCACACTAACAGAGCAAACGCACCAGGGTACGTTTTAATCGACCCAAACATGCCAAGTGTGAACACCCTTTTTCTTTACAATTCACTTTCAGTCTCCTTATAATCCTTCTAATTTAATAAATAAATAAAACCACTAATATCACTATTCCAGTGGACAAAAAACAAATAAGATAATCAATGAAAATCTTTGAGCATAAAATGAAACCCTTGAACATAAAATTTGCCAAACTCTAGAAATTGTCTCCAAAAAGAGGTTCATTTAATAATAAATAAAAAAGTTTAAAAATGGATTTGTATATTATGTAAATGATTTGTATATTATTATAATTATATTTATCCAGCAAATCAAACACAAATGTTTACACCCTGTGGTCTCACAAAAAATCAAAATCANATATATGACTTCTGAATCATAATCTCAAAGCTGTGGAAACACATGGTGGTCCAAACCTTGCATCATTTTATGGTACCACTGCATCATGTGACGCATTCAATTTAAAACTAAAGGCTAAGGGGTTCTTTAGAGCCCTGCCATAAAAACTAGAGTAAGAGTATGCTTTTATACGGCTGTTAAACTTTCTAAATGTTCTATTTCACATTTCTAAAAGAGAGTAATAATAAAAAGACATTTAAAATGTTCTCATTTAAAAAAAATAAAATAAAAATACATATATAGCAGGGAGAATTTGGTTTTATTTGCACATGACTGATTTATTCGTGTACATTTTCAGTCTTCTAAAAAAACTTTCACATTTTTCATGAAAGAATAAATATGTCCAGACAATCCTTGTTCATTTAACAAAATACAAAGGCGCTTCTTTGAGAAGTGGCGATATTCAAAATGTTCAGTAATCAAGCCATATTAATATCAAGTAATTAGACAAAAACTCAAACTTTCTACTAACAAAAGGGCAAATACATCTTTAAACATGGAGGTTTTTAATTTACATTACATAAAATGCATATTTCTGTTTTTAATAATATACTATTATTGACACAAAGTCCCATTTAAGTGATCTGATTAATATTTCTTGTCATAAATATGTTGATAGAAATAAATCAAATTTGAATCAAATCAATTTTACAGTATTTGAACACTAGTCATTTAGTTGTGTAAATTTGTCACTTATTTTTCACTTATTTTGATGTCTTTTGGGATTTTTTTCTCTCTCAAAGAAGACTAATGCCACACACAAATGCATTTATTCAGCTAAAACAAATGAAACAACCTTATCTTATTTTCTAATGTTTAATACACTTTTATAATGCTAAACAGATTTGTGTTGATTTATTCATTATTCATTAAATCTCTACCCTTTCATTACTGCATATATAAGCCAGGCCACACTCAGCAACCTCACATTTCCTCACGTCATGCCCTGAAGCATGGTTCTCAATAACCAGATCTCTTCTTCTTCTTTCAAAGGGATTACCCCAAATCGATAGGCCAGTGTTTGCAGGAACGTGGCCTCTCGGTGGAAATGCTTTACCTGCAGGTGGAATCAGGCCTGACCCGGGCCCTCCAAGATGTCCGCTCCGACGGTTCCCCCTTATGTATTCTTGTCGAGCAGACTAATGTAACACTCTCCTCGTGCACAGTAATCATATTTTCAGAGTCCCTCAAAAGTAAGTCCTGACTCCCACAATTTATCTCCCAATAAAACCACTTCAAACAATAGTTAAATAACCTTATATAATAGCTACAGAGAAAATACCCTAGACTTGGTGGTGGGCATTTTTTTTTTAGTATGAACTAGTATGATATTTACTCCTGTGATTGCACCAAAAAGACATGCATTGATATATTGTAAAAATATACTGTAACTTTCAGAACAGCCCAAAAAGATAATTCATTTATATGAACTGCAAAATGTGCCGATGTCATCTCAGTGTAATGCAAACTTTACAAAAAAAGCTGTTTGTGTATCTTGAGGCAGTTAAAAACTAAATTGCAAACACACAAAGCGGATCTTAGAGTAGAAACATGCTTTGTTATAAAATAGTTGTGGAAAAACACACATATATATATATATATATATA
>JAPMNU011386305.1:8889-19646 GCA_029874995.1 Alburnus alburnus
GTATCATTCAAAAGTTTTGGGTAGGTAAGATTTTTTAAAGTGACACTATTATGTTAAAGGTTCCTAATTTTGTTTAGAAGGTCTCCTACAACAGGTTTACATGTGTCCAAGAAAAACAAAAACACTTTACATATGACGTATGCAGGTCATGGTGACGGAAATGAGACTGGAATTCCTGACGAGACTCGTTTAGGCTTAGAGGTTTTTTTTTTTTTTTTTGAGAGACAATAACTTTATTTATTGTGCACTTTCGACTTTTACAACTTTGCAGACCGTTCACAGACTTCTATATTACGCTGCATGAAAGGTAATATTCGAAAAAGCATAATAGGGACACTACAAAATGATTGAATGAAAGAATGCTTATGCTCACCAAGGCTGCCTTTAGTTGGTCAGTAATACTGTAAAAACAGTAGTTCTGTGAAATATTATACAAAAATTTAAAACAACTGTTTTCCATTTGAATTTACTTTAAAATGTCATTTTTGTGATGGCAAAGTTGAATTTTCTGTCTTCAGTGTCACATGATCCTTCAGAAATCATTCTAATATGCTGATTTGGCGTTTCAAATATAATTTCTTATTATTAACAATGAAAACGGTTATGCAGCTTAATAGTTTTGTGATAGCAATGAGTAATCAAGTTTTGATGAATATAAAGTTTAAAAGTACTGTATTTATTTGAAATAGATATATTTTTTAATTATTTAAATGTCTTTACTGTTAATTTTGATCAATGTGATGCCCCCTTGCTATAAATTTCTCCTTCAAAAAAAATCTTACTGACTTCCTACTTTTGAACATTAGTGTGTTGGAACAACACCAACCGATTCCTTGTTGCCAACGCTTGTCCTTGTGGTGGACTTGTGGTGCCGCAGCACTGCAGGTCCTTTCTTGATCCTGTTCTCCTCTTAATTGCCATAAATAACTTCTTCATATTTAGTGATGCTACTGCCCACCACTGCTTACGCCTTCAAAAGTCTTATCAGCCACTTATGTATAATATGTAAAATGTACTTTTACGAATAATACAAATAATTGTTGATCTAGTAAACTGTTGATTTAGATCATGAATCATACTTTGTCTTCTTTTGATTGTCCCAGAATCAGTCAAGACCTGGCTAAGGATCTGGCCATGTTAGCACGTGAGATCCACGACGTTGCTGGCGAGATTGACTCTGTTAGTCCTTCCTCCGCTCCAGCGACTTCAGTAAGAAGACAACTACATCATTACCAGAGCCATGGGCACTTTCTATATTTATATGGAACATTTAATTCTTTGATGCCTCTAGAGATTTATATCAATACATCTCGACAAGTCTGTTAAGAACTTTGGTTTTGCACACTGTGCATTGTTCCCGGAATTAATTCAGTAGTTAATTAAATGTGCGGGCATTGATCGTTTAAGAGATTATGATTCAAAGTTGTTATTGTGAGAATGTATAATAGTGTATGTATGTGGACATGCTTTTCCAGTAGTGCTTTAAAACTACATTTTTAGATATATTTTGGAAGATTTTCAATATAGAAAATAACAATATTACTGCATTGTGTAATCAGTGATGCAAGCTATAATCTTTGTGCGTCTCTCAGGTTGAGGATCGTGTGTTTGAGGATGTTCTAGGCAGTGCTCCAGAGATCAGTAGCAGAGGTGTGGAACTAAGACCTCGCGGTGCTATCAGCGGTCAAGATCCCCGTGCCATCCGCCGCAGGACCTGGAGCAGAGATGAGGTATATATATTTATTTATATATATATATTACTAGAAGTTCCAATTTATGTTGTTACTTATATTCCACAAGAGGGTCCACAAGTATTTTTTTTTTTTTTTTTATAACAAAATATCTTGACACGAATCCATCTTATTTCTTACAGTGACAGCATATGCTCATTCTGCATTCACAGGGTGTGCTGGACAGTTTGCTGTTGGCATCAGTCTCCCAGCTCTCAGCAAAAATCAAACAGGCCATGGAAAAGACAGCCAACAAAATCAGGTACACTGCTCCTCAAAAAATGTAAAGCTTTAGTTTTTATAAAGCCTTTGGATTGAACATGTTCATTTAGTAACATTAATCATTTACATCAGTTATTGTGTTATAAATATGATTATGTTTGTTACAGTTGTCTTCAGGAAATATTTATGAGAATGATCATTGTGCATCTCTGACTGTGATTTGATAGGCTTTTATTATGTATAGCATTTCTAGTTTTAGTTCTGAAAGGTCTTTTGGAAGGCCACATTTTGAATTATTACTGTTCATGCAGGATTTTATTCAAAGACAAGGACCGAAAGTGGGAGGAGATTGAAAGCAAACTGCGGGCAGAGAATGAGGTGCCTCTCCTCAAGACCTCTAATCAGGTGAGAAGGGAGTGTTTTTAAATAATGGTCAGAGAGCATTGATCATCAAACTCACAAGGTCAAATAATAATAATTATAACATTATTATCAATAATAATTACTAATATTTATTTTTATTTTATTTATTATATATATATATTGAGTCATTTCAGTATTTTCTATTAATTAATGCATTATATAAATAATGCCACTGCCTGGCCAAAAAAATGCCAGTTTCTTATATGTTTGGCAACAGTTCTTCTAACACGAATTGATGTGTAGCCTAATTGATTTCTTAAACAACCATGTAGAAGACCAAATTCCAGGATGACAATGTCAAGATTCATCAGGCTCAAATTGTGAAGGAATAGTTGGGAGGGAGCATGAAGAATCATTTTCACACATGAATTGGTACAAGAGGTGCATGCATTTTTGGTCAAGATCTTTTATTGTCAAGCGCAATACACGTATTTGGTCTGCTACAGCACATTAGATATATTGTTTTAACAGGGATGACTATACATCCACTGATGGCGAAGTTGTCCTGATGTTTTGGTAGATTTCAGAGTTCATACATCACAGGCGCCTCAGCAGAAGATCTCTCAGTTTAATTAGACTGAGCTTTTGACTCATGGTTTGTCACCGCTCAGTGGCGTACTTCTCCTCTGCTCAGTGACAGGGCAGTAAATCTAACTCTATAATGCAGACTGGCCTGAAATGAACTCTTGGAACTTCTGAAATGAAGAAGCTGTGAGGCTCTTAGTTTGCACTGCTGTAATTTCTACATAATGTGTTTACCCTCAACCATATCAGTGTTATGAATCTGAAATGAACAGCTACAGCTACATTATGTAAATAGAAAATCATAACAGTGCACATAAAGCATCAGAATTCTCTGTTCAGTTTGCTGTAAATGTTTGACTGTAAGATCTGGCAGCTTATGATGGTTTTCTATTCAGACTTTTTCATTTGATCATCCTCAGGAGATTTCCTCCATACTCCAGAATCTGAAAAGAGTGGAACGACAGTTGCTAGGTAAGCAGTACTGGTGTGTTCTTGTCTTGTCCATACTTTTAATGTTTGCCTTGCAATATCCTCCTGAGACCCAACAGAATTGTCTTTTGCTATTTATTGTTATTTTAAAATATGTTTTTGTACAGTATGTAGCTTAATATTACTATGGTGTGGAATTATTCATTTGTTTTTTAAAGTTAGATTATAATTAGAGTGTTTACTTAAAAGTTTGGTAGTGTGTGTTCCTCGTTTTTTTTTTTTTTTTTGTGTACGATGCCCAGTTTTTCTCTGTAACCATTTACAAAGTCTGCAAGTGTATGATGCCTAGTGTTTTAAAATCTGTTCATATTTTTTGAAAGTCATGCAGTTTATTCTAGCCTTTAGAGCAGCTTTATTAGGCATCATTACCAAAGTTTTTGACCATTTTAAACCATTTCATAGTGTTTTATACATATAGATGTAGTAACTACAGACATTCTTCAAAATAAAATGGCTCTTAAAATGTATGATATTTACAGTTTCAGAGAAATTCAATAAAAACCAATGTCCTCAACAGTCTCTATTCTGCATGGTCCCAGGAGCATACAATCCAAGGGTTAATTGTCTGTTTGTTAATTGACTGAATGATTTATTGTCTTTAGTTGCATTAGTGAATGACTATATATCAGAATAACTCAATAAATGTAATTTTCTTGAATTTGAAATCACTAGTGATTGATATCATGGTGGACCCTGATGGCACGTTGGATGCTCTGAGCAGTCTGGGTTTGACCAGTCCACTTATGGCTGAGAACAGTGTTAGTCCTGGCTCACAAGGTCCAGCTGGCAACCAGGCTGCGGAAGTATCAGCATATTCAGAGGTCGCAGAACGAGATCTCGGCCTGCAGGAGAGGAGCAAAGAGCAGAACACTGCCCATCAAAACTGAATAACTCCCAGCAGTTTACACAGAGATCCTGCACTGGTTTTCAAAGGCCAGATCATAAGGACTTTTATGTGAATAATGTGAGGTATGCTGTAAAACTTCCTATATGACACTGCATTTTAAAGTTTGCTTCATAAATTCTATATATCCATGGACGTATTTTCAATAATTAAAGAAAATATTTTGAAATATCAATCAACTGTCACACCCTGTGGTCAGAATTACTAGTGCCACTATTATGCTATTTCAAAAGTTCCTAATTTTGTTATGGAGGTCTCCTAAAATAGATTTACATGCATCCATGGTCAAAAAAATAAATAAATCTGGTCTGGATCTGGTCTCTCTAAACCCCTTCTTTCCATTAGCCTATGTGGTTGATTTTTCCCTAAACCTATGTACTTGGAACCTAATTACCTGCATCTACAGTCAACACTTAATAAATACATTTACCTGGGGTGTCTCCAGTCGACTACCAAGCACAGATACAACAGATTTTATAAAATAGGGGTATGGGCGAAAATGACATGAAACATTACATAATTTCCCTTCAATTTGATTGGTTCTTCATAGACAAACCCTTCTGTTACTAGGTAGGAGCAAATTCAGTTCTTGTGATTACTTTTGAAATCACAAGGTTTCAAACCTAGTCATCTGTCTAGTTTCATTTCCCATATTTGTTATTTTTACACACACACAACCAAAGTCACAAGTTTTCTGAAAGGGGACACACATCATTCAAAAAACATATGATTGTTGTTCCTGCAAGAAAAAGAAATGTTAGTTGATTAATTAAAAAAAAAATCCATCACACCTACTCTGCTCTGATTGGTCAGGTGGCTCAGTCTGTTGTGATTGGTCAGAAACCAAACGCCTATTACCATATCTGAATTTCAGCTCCAGGGTTTCTTCAGCACTTGTATACAGTGAGACGGACAGTAACGATGGAATCGGTTCTTTCTTTTGGGAGACAATAACTCAATTTAACCCTAAACTTTGCAGACCTTTTACATTCACACACAGCTATAATACACACTGAGTGAAAGGTAATATCCGAAAAAGCATAATAGAGGCACTCTAATTATATTATCAATGTTTGTCTTTATGATCGGAAGTACTGTAGATGTGCCTAGGAAGACACTTAGCACATGACTGTTGAACAGGAAGTGAAATGTGATAGACATAAGATGCGATTTACCCAAAACTGTCTTCATGCTGTGTATTGTCAAGTGTTTAGCCAAACTCCTTACACACAGGGTTCAAAATTAAGCCCAAATTGACCAGTTGGCCTGTATTTTGATTAGGAACAGCAATGTAATGTACTGAAGAAAATATATGTCTGACAACTTTTACCTCAGTAGAGAATTTTCCATCACAATTTTATCTATCTAGGATGCATA
This sequence comes from Alburnus alburnus, assembly GCA_029874995.1. Taxonomy (NCBI): domain Eukaryota; kingdom Metazoa; phylum Chordata; class Actinopteri; order Cypriniformes; family Leuciscidae; genus Alburnus; species Alburnus alburnus. Next base: position 14,560 of record JAPMNU011386305.1, read on the forward strand.
GAGTTTTTTTTCCCCTTAACTTCATGTGGAGACGCATATGTGGAATATTTCTCACATTAAGGCACCAAAACTAATATGATGAGCAAAATGACACAATGATCTACGATGTTTGTAACAAATATGCAATGACGAAATAGCTAAATAATTCCATTGTCATTAGGACAATATATATATATATATATATATATATATACACTATACCGTTCAAAAGTTTGGAGTCAGTGAGATTTTAATGTTTTTGAAAGAAGTCTCTTATAATTTTTTATTAAATTGATCAAAATACAGTAATATTGTGACATGTTATTACAATTTAAAACAACTTTTCTATTTTAATATATTTTAAAATGTAATTCTTGCTGAATAAAAGTATTAATTTATTATTTTTATTATTATTATTATTATTTTTACTGTAACTGACCCCAAACTTTTGAGCAGTGTAGTCTATATTTGAATAAAATTAATGCAAACAGTTTCATGGCTGGTAATTTTTTATTTATTTTTTGTCATAGTTAGGTGTGATCAATTTTATTTTGGACCCTGTTTACATAGCAGGGAGCCAAAAATCAATATTTGACATTTTTAGTCAAAATATTTAAAGCCAGTCTCTGCCAAATATTGAATGTGCCTACTGTGTAACCAAATCTTTAGACATTGGGGTTGAAATCGGAAAATGATTATCTAAATAGACAATATCTCAGTAGTTTTGCTGGAGTGAATTTGTGATTTATGAGAAATCTGATTTGTCAAGACAAAGCTAAACTGTGTATTACACTTGGAAATAACCCAGTCTAATATGTGAAGCATTGTTTTTTTTTTTTTTGACCCAGTCCTTCAATTTGATCTGTAGCACTTTGATCATCTTTTGTAAATTTATTGTAAAACATTCCTCTGCAAGTATACCTTGCATCCTTGCATTAATGTTGCTGTGTACCTGTAGTTCTATAAAGGTTGACATGTTCCAACAAAACCCTTTTCATATATGTGAATATGTAATTACCAATTAGGAATATTCAAGTTGTCTCTGCCATGTGATAGCCATTAGGAGGGCCTGCATTTACCTAAATGATTATCAAGCTTGTTATGTCACAAAGTGCCCATTATCAAGGTCATCATCTGATGATGTAGACATTAAGCATCATGTTTTTTGCACATGCCAATGTATCGACCTGTTAAAATGAGTGTTGTGAACTGGGTACTGTTGACAGATTGAAAAATGGCTTGGTTTTTTGTAAATTGTCTTCGCAGGCCATCTGGTTAGGTAGGTAGCATGGTCAAATTTCTCTCCTCTTATCTTCCGTCTGCCTCATGCCAGTGGTGTTTACACATGAATGTAAAACTAATACCGATTTAATAAAGAACTTTCATATCCCTGGATGCTTCACGTCATAATCAGTTTAATGTACATAATCATTACGCACACTCACATATTTGTTTATTTTACATGGCACAGGTCGCCTCATGGGGGCCGACATATTGAGATCAATGTGTCTATAGTATAAAAAATAATTTTAACAAAAAATGTAACAGATATAACCATTTAAAATAAATTGTTACACCTTTTGCGTACGGGTCCGTTTTGACCCGAAACTGAACTGTGGCTTACTGGCTTTACATATGAAAATATGCTCTTCTGTAAAAATACATTTTGTTTATAAACATGCTCGCTCATGAACACAATAATTCTGAAATTAAAATAAAATGACAAACAAATGAATGTCTTAATGTGTTTGCAGAGCAAAAGTTCATTGACCTTCATTGAAGAGGTTTTGGTAAAGGAAAATGTCCACATTTGACTTTGCTGCCACCTATGGTGAACCATTGATAACCATGATAAGGAGATTCAAGCTGTTTATTATAATAATTTTTCATATGAAAGCAAAAGTGATAGTGATATATGATGTTGCTGAAAAATAATAATCTTGTTTTGATGTTGTTTTGTTAAAAAAAGAATATGTAGGTTTTTACATACGCTTACGTTCCACCGGGTCCAAAAAGACCCTAGAATGCGAAAGGATGTATAGAGTTTTTTTAATGCATTATGAGGGTTAAACTAGTTACTGATGGGCCCTATTTTTATTTTTTTCATAATGATTATTCTGTTTTTCTTAAAACTGTCACATTAAGGATTTAAAATAGGCTTGCGAAGCCATTCACGTGACTTTAATAAAGTTTTTATTTATTTATGAATTAGCCAACAATCTTATCTTTGCAGTTAAAAACTACATACATTTGAATAAGAAAAGTGGCCACAAATTAAGCTGCTTGCCCTCTTTATCCCTAGTCTTTACACTTTAAACACACACACACACACACACACACACACACACGACTGATTTGCACCTCATGCTCTGAGGGCTATTAAACTAAATTAGGTTTAAAATCCCATGAGGTTTTAGTTCAGGTAATGCAGTCTTGATTTATAGCACTCCTTAATCCTCTCTTTTGTTCTATACTAGCCATGCATTAAAACGGAAGGTGCTGGAGCAAAAAAGGGCTAACTTTTTCGACTAATCTAACAGCAAAGCATAACCCTTTATATTGTAGATCCTAGAGCCTTCCTCTACATAAAAAGAGACAGTAATATGTGTGGAAACGGACTGCGAAGAGCAGGCTATGTGTTGCATGTTTGTTACATAACAGCTTTTCCGCAGTGTTTGATAATCATGACCTATCAGTCAAACAGCTGCCCAGAAACACACACATCTTCCCGGAGGACAACTACACATTTACATATTCTGTACATGTGGTCGATGGGCAGTTATTGCTGAGGGTCTGATTGTGTTTCAGGAGAACAGAGAGTGAAAAAGAGAAAAACTGCTGAGTCACTGGTTTAATTATGCTAACAGACCAAGGGAGGGGAATTAATATTCGTAGGAGAGCATGTGGGAAAGACCACAGTCTGGAGAAATTACTTATAAAGCCGAAATCACAGAACATACCAGAATAAGCTCTGATCTTATCTTTTAAGTCAACGTTAAATGAAAACTTGGACTGCTATTTATTTGGTAACACTTACAAAAAGATTCCATTTGTTGCATTATGAATGAAACGAAAAATATACTTGAAATACGATGAAAAATACTTCTTAAGCATTTATGAAACTTAATGTTAATTATTAGGCTATTAAAATCAAAAGTTGGACTTGAGCTAACATGAACTAACAATGAATAGTAATATTTTTATTAACAAAGATACAAATACTGTGACAAACATATTACTCATTGTTAGTTAATCAACCTAATGGGACATCATTGTAAAGTGTTACCATTCATTGTCTAATAAACATCTTATTCTGCCAGCATACTTATTTTCTTGTTGAATTTCCAGTTTTGCATAGAAATACACCACATTACAGAAGTAAAATAGGTTGCAAATGCAGCTTAATGTTGACTTAAAAGTGTGAAATGAGAAGTTCAGAATGTCCTTCATATGTCCTCACAGGACAAGAACTCTTGGTCGTTGCCGAGTCTTCCAATAGATTGGTGGTCTAGTTCATCTGTTTATATTGACAGACTTATGGCTAATCAAAACATGGCTCTTGCTTATAAAATGAGTTTCATCAGTATTGCATTGACATATTGCTTATCTCCAGGATCATAATAGATTGAGGTACTTCAGACAAATGCGACGCGATGCAAACGAGGAAATATGAGGCAATCAAAAGCAATCATGACTACTTCCTCTGCTGTAGAGTTTTATTACAAAATCATTTCCTCTCATCACCCAATAATACAGCTGGGTATTTGTTTTTGAAAGAGTGTGCAGCGTGCAGGCAAACGGCTGTGAACTTCTGGGTAATGTCAAATGAATACTTTATTGAATTTGCCCGCAGCTCTTCTGAGTTAATATGCACTGATGTGTGAGTGTGTTGGACTCTGGCAGTCATGCATCAGAGCACCACCAACACACTCAGCGGAGGGGAGGGGAGGTGCTCCAGGTGCAGAATGTGGGTCTTTGCATCCACTCCCACACACTTTCTTAGTCACTGTGCCCACTCAGACTTTGCCAGCCCCTCCCAGCAGGGCAGGGAGACCCCTTTTTTTTTTTTGCTAGTGTTTGGATGAAATCCAAAGAAATCAAGCGCTCTGCAAGACACGGCTCAGTCTTACACAGACTCCAACAGTGCTTGCTGCTGGGACCCGCTTAGAGGCTTTCCCTCGGCGCCTGAACTGTGGATGAACGTCTCTTGGAGATTAATTATTGGATACTTGATGAGTTGGAAACATGCAAGATAGGAGGTTTGTTTCTGAGGGTCCAGGGCTGAAGCCTCCGCCTGAAACGGGGTTCTTCTCTGCACCTCTCGCCCGGCCGGGTGCCAGCATCTTCAGCGCCGTCCAACAGCAGGACTACTCCGCCATGGTCTGGCTCAAAAGAAGGGATAGGATGGAACGGGTAAGGCTGACCTTTAATGACTGACCAGCGCTGACCTTTTCTCCTCAGCACTGAAACATCCACCTGTAACCAAGGCACAGCACACACTGTGCTGAACAGGGTGGAGAGGGAAGGTCTGTGTGTCTGGCTAACACTGTACAAATGCAATCAGTTCATTGACATTTTCAGACTGTTTTAATGTTATCTAAATCATTTGAGGCTATATGTCATAGCAGTTTGAAGTTTCTCATTGAAGATGAGCTGAGAAAATATGTTCATGTTCAGACGTGATGCAGCTTGTAACATGAGTGATCAATCATCAGTCTCACTCTCTAGAGTCTCAAGAACATATATATCTGTAAAATATTCTGGATTATATATATATATATATAGGGCGTGCAGAATTATTAGGCACGTTGATTTTCTGATCATATTTTATTTCCAGGAACATTTTGCCAATTCCAAGCCATATTAATCTTAATAACTACTATTAATTTTGTATTTAATCATTTATAAGTGATATATAATTGTTCATGAAGGCTGGAAATGAAAAATGTCTTATTTTCAGGTGTGCAGAATTATTAGGCAAGTTTTCTTTTACAGATAAAATAAGCCAAAAAGAGATTTAACAAACACTGAAAAGTCAAAAATTATTAAATCCCCATGAGAAGAATGCAATACTAATGCAATACTAGAGATTGCAGTTAAGGCATGAC
>JAPMNU011386414.1:0-11201 GCA_029874995.1 Alburnus alburnus
TGCGATCTCTTTATGAACTTATTGAAGCGTCAAAGTGGTAGTTGCCTATATGTCAATGGAGGGACAGAAATCTCTCAGATTTCATTAAAAATATCTTCATTTGTGTTCCGAAGATGAACGAAAGTCTTATGGGTTTGGAACAACATGAGTGTGAGTAATTGATGACAGAATTTAATTTTTTTGGGTGAACTATCCCTTTAAGAACATTAGAAAATAAACTTGTAATGCACGATTTTAGTCTTCGGAATATTCTTTGAGTGTCCCTGCTATAACTGTAAAGAAATGAAATGCACTAAAGAGTTCAGCAATCATAATTCATTTCCCAATACATAATGAACTGGAATACTGAGTGGGAGTTTTGATTCCAATCTGTGTGATGAAGCTTGAATATCTCAAATTACAAATTCATCTTCAGAATGCAACAGCAAAGAACACGGACATTAACATAGTCCGTTTCCAGGAACATTCGCCATTTTTGCCTTATATCAGCTTTTGTATTGTGTTGCTTTGATTTTCCACGATCTAAAGCAATTCTTTGAAGTTGTGTTTGGACACTGTGCACCATACATACTGTAAACATGTCGGAATATCACTGCATTAGATAACAAAATATCAAACCAAGTCATATTTATTTTAGTGAAAGCAAACAAAACCTCACAAAAAGACAGCTGTTTGGTTTCGAATTGATAAAGCAATAGATACACTGATCAAAAAGAAGACAAAAAGTATTTGGACTCTTTCTGTTTGTCAAACATGATCGTGGTTCATGTGATGAACTACACTTGTGGTTACCCGCCTAGGACACTGAAAGTCACTGACACAACAATTGATTAAAAGCCATTGCAAAAATGGCTCAGAAAAGCTAGAGGCATTTGTGTGAGGTTTTATTTAATGCAGTGGCATTTATGCATTTTTAATTGTGACTTTTAAGTGTTTTAAATGAAATAGGTGCTTTACTGTGCAGTTCCTCATGTGGGACTGCTATTGGTGTCTAAAGACTGCCCTCCTGTGTTCCTCATACAAAGTGATTTAGTTTGTCCCACCACCAACTCTACCAATTCAGCATTCCTTCTCCTCTCCCGTCATTCCCATGTGGGCTACACCCCCAGCATCCCAGGCCACTGTACAACGTGTATTACATTGTTTCAAATTTCATCCTACCTCAACAATCCTTACTCATAAAGAACATTCGACACTGATCCAGAATCAGCACTGCCACAATTGATACTCACATAAAAACAAACTCCAGACGCAACTTATGAAGAATCTGTTTTATAAAGAAAATTGTGTGGTGATTAATTCTGCTTAAGAGCCAGTTTTACCTCACCATTTCTTTTCATACTTCTCCAAAGACGTGTAGGATTCAAGTTCAGTTCATATCCGCCTCCCTCAGAACAAAATAAAGATGGAAACCATTTCATTTCAGTAATAAACATTTTTATGAACAGGATAAATGAGTCTTATAACTTATAAGCACATACAGATACAAAAAGAAATGACAAGTGCCAGGACAGAATCTTATTTCTGAATAAGATATCTTATTTTAAGCCAACGCATGGTGTGAAATTGAAAAATATAGGCCCGGTTTCACACATAGAGCTTGGATTAAGCCAGAGTTATGTCTTAGTTCAAATAGGGCATTTGAAGGAATAGTTCACTTAAAAATGAAAATTCTGTTATCATGTGCTCACCCTCAAGTTATTTCAAACTTGTATGAATTTCTTTCTTCTGCTGAACACAAAGGAAGATATTTTAAAGAATGTCGGTAACCAGACAGTTGATGGACCCCACTGACTTTTGTAGTAGGAAAAAAAATACTATGGAAGTCAATGGGGTCCAACTGTTTGGTTTCCATTGCACAAAAGGTTCTTTATAGTGTAAAAACGTTCTTTAGATTGTTTAAAATGTTCTTCCCACAAAGAAAAAAAAACATTCACTAAAAGGGTTCTTTGGGGAACCAAAAATGGTTCATCTATGGCATTACTGTGAAAACACCCTTTCAGAATCTTTATTTACTAAGAGTTTGGTTTGGTTTATGTTTCACATTATGTCTTACACTCTTTCTTCCATCATGCTCAAGTAGCAATATACAAATGGAGCAGAGGAAGGCACGCAAAATATGAATGAATTTGCGTGCATGTCTTGCATTCTGTCACAGGCTGAGTTTAAGCAGGCGTTCACCCGCGGCTCAGAGGGGAGCTCGGCTAGCCGTAGAGGAATGTTGTATCTACACGGCCCTGGATGGCTTAAAACTCCACAACTCATGTCCTACCTACCACATAGCCAGTGAACTCTCCAGCGCTTTACTCATAATAACTACGGCTTTAAGAACATGCTCTCTTGGCTATTATGATTATTCTGTGTGACAAATGCAGCCTGGAGATATGACAAGTGTTGGCGGTGCAGTTACGTTTTCCTTAAAGGTACACTAGCCTTCGCTCAAAAACAGAGTCGTTGATGTTTTCAAAAATAGAAAATACGCTCAAAGCGTTAAACGCAGATGGTCGGCAGTCAGTGTCGGAGAGAGCAAAAAGGAAAAGTGAAAGAGTGTGAGGGGGAAAATGAAGTGTGAACAAAGAATAAATCTTTCTGCAAATAGCCTACTTTTTTTCTCCACGTTTCCAGGATCGAGTTATGCTTTGCTTTAATTAAAATGTATTTCTCTCCAAGATGGAGGCATGTGGATTGGCCCGACCCCGGCCATGATGCCAACCTGTCAGACCTTTATTTAGACTCCACTCTGCGTACGACACCACAGCCATTAATCAACATTCCTGCCAGCTTTTCTATCCAATTTATTCACGTCTTCTTTCCGAGGGGATAGATTTGTCCAAAAGGGTGGCTGGGAGAGTGAATCTCTGCAGAATTTAATCAACAACACCTTTCAAAACTAAACCTTTGGAAAAACGCATATTACCATAGTGCATGATGTGTAAACTAATACATTTTAACGTTTGGATTAGGCCTATATATCCAGTACCATGTCCATGTGTATGGATTTCTAATGTAGGCTAGTATCCTATCCAACGAAATCCAGTGACACATGGTTCAACAAAACAAAGTAAAATGGGTTTTTTAACTTGAGCAAATACGCAAATACTCTGACGTTTGCTTTTGTTAACCCTTTTGGTTAAGTTTAGTATATGGTTTAACGTAGGTGGTGCGTCATTTTCATACGCGATACTAATCTGTAGCTATCAGTTTATCATCAGTTTTTGAGAGAATTGAATGTGCTTTTAGTGCCACTTACAAGACATTTCACTTTAAAACTGCCGTGAAACATACAAGAAGCAAAAGTGTCAACAAATGCATGCATTTTTCATGAGCAACTAACTAATTAACTTTGGAAAAGCATTTTTCTTTCTCAAATTGTTCACATTTGAAACAGGATTTTAGGTGTCTGGTGACAAGGTAACTACTTAACCCATTAATAGAAGGATTTTTACTTTAAAAAAAAAAAAGAAAGAAAGAAAGAAAGACTCAACAACTGGACCACACATGGAGAGGGCTAAACTCTAATGTGTGCAATGTCAAGGATTTGCTCACTGAAGCTTTCAAATCTGAGGCCGGCCCAGGCTGTCGGGAGCGCGGGATTGTGGGTAATAGGGGCAGCTCTGTGCCCGGTCAGCCCTGCTGGACACACGTTTGAGTGAGCAGACACAGGGCAGCGTCTGTGCGTCCAGACCAGGGGCTATGCTTTTTTTCCCCCAAGAGCTCTAAACTCTTGTTGACAGATGAATCTTCCACTCCCTTCTCAGAGTCTCCTTCTCTTTCTCTCTCCATTTCAAAAGCTCAACTGACCTGATGGAGAAGATCCTATTCTGTTCTGTTCCCCTTCGCTTTTTGGCATCAGTTAATGTGTTTCCGACAACCGGACCTCTTTTTCTTTTTTTTCTACACCGAAACCAGTGTTAGTGAGGTGCGGTTCACAATCTTCTACCTTACAACTTAAATTTTTTACCTTATTACCCTCTTCATCTCTTCCCACCTCTGATCTCTTTCTTTCTCCCCCCTTCATCCCACTCCTGAAAGAGCATCTCTGGCCACACAATAAGAGGCGAAGGGGGGGAGAGGAGGAATTTGCCGGCCTGGGATTGCACCTGGATGCCCAGAAAGGCCAGTCCTGCTGTGAGGAGCTATTGTTCGGCATGTCAGCGGCTCCCTGTTCTAATGTCCCTGTATATCATCATTGTGATTATGTCAGATGACTGGGGTGGCCCCTGCACCATGGAAAGCTTAAATGTGGACCCCGAGTCCCACTGGATGAAATCTTAGCACTTAACCCCAGCTATGAGCATTGTGTATCGCGGGAGGGTTTTTTCCTCTTTCTCCCTCTCTCGCTCTCTTCCCATTTTTTCACTTTCTCCTATTCTTTTTAAAAGGCCTTACTCGCTTGACCATTCATTCTGTCTTTTACAACTTTTCTTTGTGATTTTTGCCTCAGTTCGGTGTGGGACAGGACTCTCAAAAGCACCTGTCTCCTCAAGTTCCACATTATATCAAAGGGAAGTACACAGGTCATGCCATCAGGTCAAAATGCTATTTTCTTTCAAAATGATGACTTTTCTTCACAATATATTTATGAAAATAGACTAAATATAGTTATAAGCGTGTGTTTACTGCACAAATGATTCATTACAGTAATGCGTTAATGAATAGTCATAAAAGAATCGTGAGAGAGAGAGAGATAAATTCAGATTTAAAATAATAAATTCTCTATTTGCACTTTTTTTACATTGACAGGCAGCTGCCATTTTTTCTGCATATTTCACAAATGTATTTTTTTACAGTGTATGATATGCTGAGTAATTCAAATGATATACTAACAGCTTGCGTCAGCTCAAACCCTATTTTGGCGTTAAAAAACTATTGTCTTTTATTTACTAAAGACACTCAGTGAAAAATTAGCGATGAAAAGATGTGGTTCTGTGATTGACCTTATTGGATATGCATTTGTAGGAGTTTCCTTTTCAGACACAATATTTATGGGAGGAGAGTATTTAAATGAATCATGAGAGGCGTTTTACTAAGGTTTGCGCTAGTCAATTTACTGGTATTTCCGCCATTATTTACCAGCCAAAACAGCACGTCTTAAACTAGCCGCTAATTTGCGCTGCTCTTGGTAGATTGTGTTGGTCATTATGGAAATTATCCGGGCATCCAGTTGCGTCTGTGTTCTTTAATTTTCACGTCGTCAGTAGATCATCTGCAGAACTTTCCATTAGTGCTTTTTTGGAATTGCGCTCTCCACTAATTTGCCCTTTTTAGTAAATCTGGCCCTATGTATTTGAACATACTACTCTGTTAACATAGTATTTCGCATACTATTATAGTAGGGAAGTATTGGATTTCGTATGCTGTGACTGTTGCTGGCTTATTATTTTTTACATAGGTTCTTATTAGAAGATAACCATTTTCTGTGTTGCTATTTAGTCACTATTTAAAGCTAGGAATGTTTTTATTCTATGCATATTGAAGCATCTCTTTTTTTTTTTTAAACATCCCTTGATTCCAAAAGCCCTGTGAAAAATAGCACTTACCCCAGAACTCTTGTCCCTCGTGTATCTGGGTTGATTTCCCAAGACTTAACACAGGACAACCCAAATTCATCATTACACCGCCTCCAGTGCACTGTACTGAAAGAAAACATGCATGCATTATTAAATAAAGAATATCTAATAGTCATTCTTCCAAAGTTCCACTTCCTATAAGAATGATCACCTTGTCTGAAGTGTGATGCATCTGGAATGCATATTTTTGGTTAAAATGAGATTTTAAGGGTTATACTTTAAAAAAAAAATGTGATATATTAATTGCAGACAAGTCAAACATTGGACAGTTGTAATTAGATTAACATACTTCTGTTTGCATCATTTCATGTTTTCACACAGTATTCTATAATGTGTAAAATTGTAACAATAAAAACTATCAAAGACTAAGTGTAAGTGTCTCCGTGTAAATGTAACTAATGAGATTTACATGTAATATGTGTAAAATGGGCACTGTGATGTAAAACAGTTACCGTTTTAAGCTCGTGAAATTCGACATGAAAACAAAGACTCAATTTTTCAGCAGCAGCACAATAAAAACGTCTTGTCGTGTCAAAGGTGAGTGGGCAGGTCTGGGAGGTGAGCGGCTGCAGTGGGTCTGTGACGTGAGGCACGCAGATTTACAGAGTGTGAACAGTGTCTGGGTATTTCTGAGACTTAATGAAGCCTCGGGGGAGGTGTAGCTCTTCTATGAAATGCATAATCCCATGGGTTTGTGTCCTTTAGGAGCCATTTTTTTTTTCTCAGCCTCTGTGAGTTAAATGATATCCAAACACATGCGTCATTAATTGAACTGATAATTGATAAATGAAATCCTATTCACTCTTATATTCACAGACAGGATTACATTACTTGCACCGAGAATAAGGTGATCAAATAAAATTTTCATTGAATAATATTGGAGTACTGGTTGGAAACAGACCTTTGAGTCCTGCATGAGGAACAAACGCGCTAAATGCTAAACCACAGTTCTTAGACTCTTATTTTGATTCCTTCCAGACCTTCTGTTCCAGCATAAGGATATTCCGATCTGATTTTCTAAATAAAATTAAATTTATTGCAGTGAAACAGTTAAGTCTTCATGCAGCAGTTCTTAAACACTAAATCCCGCTGTATGCAACAAGACAACACAATATAAATCAGCTACAAAAACAGTTTACTTTGTGGCCAACTACAGTATTCATCACAGAATAATTACATAAGTATTACTACGTAATACACATGAACTGAAAGTAATTAATATGTAATCATTTTGTGAAGCTGCATATAATTATGCATTGGTGTTCTGGCTGCTATTGTAATCAATTACTGTAATATGTAATATGTGCACCATATGTAACATATGACACTGAAAAGTAAACTGTTCTTTCCCCTCCCAACAATGATGGGCAACAATGAACTTTGCTAAATCATTTTATGTCCAGACATTTCCCAGAAAGACTATGTCACTACTTTAAGTGTTTCCAGTAACAGAGATTTCCCTCGTCAGTCCTCGTATGTGCAATATAACCATATGTTGTCACATTGCAAACAATATCCTTGGTCTACGCATAACCACTACACATTTTCTAGTCTATTCACAGACATGGCTTTTGAAAAACATATCCTGCCTACTCAGTTGAATTAAAACAGCAGTTTCTTTAGAGAAAACATTGAGTAATGTTTACAGTATGTCTATTAAAATCAGAAAACATTCCCATTACTCTTTAGTAGTCGTCCAATTTTAATATAAATCAAAACAAATCCAGCCAATCCAAATTGAATATGACACATTTGATAGATTTACATGAACATGAATGTATCACTTAATCACCATGGAAGTTGTAAAGATCTGCTTTATCTTTGAGCTTCACAGCCGTTTGAAAAATTTGAAAGACAGATCGTTTCACAATGTGCAATGTTTCAAAACTACATTTGCGGTCACATTTTGAGACCAACACAGCATTAAGTGTAAAAAGCTTTTAGGATTATCTTAATGGACACATGTTTGATCACTAATCTTTTCAAAATAGGAAAACCGTGATTGCAAAATCAACAGTATCATGATGACATATGGTACCTAAGGGGTGGTGTAGACCTCATTAACACTCATGAAGTGACATTCACGCAACACATTAGCTCAATAATAAACAAAATCACTATCAGAGATGCAGGACGTACATTGTGAAGGATAGGGTTTTCTGAGGGCTGCCGGATTTTCTGAAGTCAAACAATGTTAATGCACCCATTAGAATGAGATTTTCCACACTGGTTGGCACAGTTTTAGGGTTTGAAACAGGTTTTCCACAATGTTTGCACTGTTTCAGGATTTGTTCTTGTCTTGGGAACAAATGTATTTCTTCCGTGAAAACAAAAAACAAATGTGCTAATATCTTCCCTTTTGGATCGGTGCGACAGTAGCTGTGCTGGGGACTTTTCTATTCCGTCACTTCAAACGTTCAGTCCATTTGCGCAAACATTGTGAAGCCTACACATGAGTTTCGAGCTTTGATCCTCAGAAACGAGGAACAAAGTTAGTTAATAGATCTGTACATTTGCATTTCATTTCCAAGTAGCCCAGTCCAGGGAATCTACACACAATATTCAAACAGACAGGCAGAGAAAAAGCTAGCTTACAACCAGAGAAACCACTGTGACCTGCTCATGACCTGTCCATGGAAATGTACGCCCACTCAACCTTACATATACGCAAATAGTGAGTATACAGCATTACAAACAGATGGCAAAGAGAGATCTGAAATTATGGACGATGACAATTAACTGTATTGGATTTTGCAATTATACATGGATCAATAAAGATAAGAATTGTATATTTATAATTAGGTCTTAAATAATGGATATTCAAATTAATGACATGTTGCTCTTTGTGTTATCCATTGGATTCAAAATTCAAACAAGCGTTATTTACATGATAAACAAAGATTTACATTGCCAAACAATATATTTTACATTATACATGCACATATACTTAATACTTTATTTACATATACTTTGCAGTGGGGTCCCAAAGGTCTGACACCACAAGTGAAAATGTTTCTCTGCTAGTCTAATTTAATAGAAAAACATTTGGACCCACTTTATATTTAGCAACAACAATGCATTATGGTTATACATTGTTTTTACTCCTACCCTTCCTTAAACCATACCACCAAACCTGTCCCTAACTTTATTCATACCCCACCTCAATAGCAGCAAAAGTGTTTGTGTTTTGTAATACAACATGAGTGTATTCTTCCTAACAATTACATTTTATTTATTTATTATTTATTTGTATAATTTTTCAAATTATAAGCATAATAGTTGACATTAAATCGAGTGAAATTATTGCCAGTGTGTAAATGTTTTTGTTGTTGTGAAAAGTTGAATTATCAGAATGTCTTAATATTCCGTGTGTTCCTTTTTTAGCTTTAAAAAAGAAGCTGGCATGAACTCCACAAGTTTGATCAGTTCCTGATGATTCATGTTAGCCATCATGGTTTGAGCACATTACAAAAGATGCAAGAAAATCAGACCTTTCATATGGTCAATGTTACAACGTTGCTAATTTGGATAAGTGACTTAGAAATAGTGCAGGATCTTAAAAAGTTCTCTTTTTTTTACATCAAGACTTTTCTTTGTTTAAACATGTTAAAATTCTAAACCTTTCCAGATTGAAATGGTATTTTGAAATCCCAGACTTCTGCTTTGGTGTTTGTGTGCCATTGGTTGGCTTTTTCTTATGGCAAGACATACATATGGTGTGCTGGGGTTGTGCCTATATAGCATGCATGGTTGAGGTGGTGGTTTCGAATCTTCCCATTTAAAGTAAGCCCAAAACTCCATAATTGTACTATACAAGAGGGTCAGCAGGGGGAGTAGAGCTGAGATTTATATGTTTCTGCTTTACTTTTAACATCCTCATTCTGTTGCCAAACTAAACCAGGCTCATTTGAGGATTTATTTCCCCTTTTTACACCTCTCTGTATTTCTGAACAGTTTTATCCCTGTTATAACAGCTTTGTGTTTAAAGAAAGAATAGAAAAGTTACTGTGGAAAATATACTGAACAGAGAAGTTTCATTCTCTTGAATCAATGACACAAAAATCCTCATGTATTACAGATTTGCTTTGTTACTGAAAAACAACATTATAGATGCCTACATTTAAAAGTAAGTTTAAGAGTGCATGCTGTGTCATTTTAAACATTAACATCTCAACCAGATTTGTCAAGAAATGTTGAGTTTGGGGGCGGAGCAATGTGTTTGTCGACCAATGGAAAAGTGGCATAGAAAGTATACACTGCAGCTTTAGCACATTAATAGTAACATTTCTTTTTCAAAATGCTGAATATTAGTTTCTGAATGTTTCAGCAGCATGTTTAAACTTTAGAGTTAGTATCACTTGAAAAAAGTACCCTGAAGGGACATGGTATATATGAGATGGGAGAAAAAATTGTCAATGCTTTTTCGTTCTCTAGTTCCCTTGAGAAACTTTGCATTTGATCGCAAAATGTTTGTGTTTCCCCAAGAAACTTTGCGTTTACTTGCAAAGAACGCAAAAAGTTTTGCAAGCGAAACCAAAAGTTTCTCAGGAGAACCCAAAACTTTTGTGAGAGAACACAAATCTCTCCGTTGACATGTCAGTTTTACTCCCATCTCACATTTGTTTCCATCACCATGTCCCTTTAGGGGTCCTGTAATACTTAGATGGAAAATGAAAAGCTTTTGATAAAGTAGAAACTGTTAATAATAAATCAGCCACTATATTCCGTCATCAAAACAATTCTGTTTATTATTCCCACAGGTCCAAAACTCTGTCATTTGTTTGTATAAGATGGCAGCAACATTGATCACTGATATGGCAAACTAAAGTTGCCTCGTATACATTAACCATTAAAAATCCCACAAGCCATTAGCTTAATTATTATTTCACTCACGGACCATTAAATGCCATAAAACAAACATTTAACCACTGATTACATTACAGCAGAGAGTGCCATTGTTGCACTGCATTCACTTGCATCATCTAGGTAAAAAAGAATGTGCCTTGTAATGGAGATTGACAGCTTGTTTGTCAAATAAAATGAGGGCTGTGCAAGTTGAATTATTGATGAAGAGTTACTTGAAATGTTCCACCTAGAAAATGACATTATTATTTTTATAATGTGTGTTACACTGGGGGAAAAAACACCCCAACTTTTAACATGAGGAAATGGATTTATAATTTTGTGTTATGCTTTTCACGTCACTGCCCAATCCTAGTGAAGGATTTAACAGTTTGGGTTTCAATCACTGTTGTTCTGATGTCATCTTCCTGCTGCTCCAGACTAATTAGTCACATGGCATGTGCAGCTCAGATGATTAGTTCAAAATTCCTGTCTGCAGAACTGAGTACCCATAATAAATTATGGGTAAATATAGTGCTGTGCCAAGAAAGTGTTAAGCTCAGACAACAAACATACAAACGTTATGCGAGTATTACATTTGATCATTTTGCAAACATTATGGGAATGTTACTTTTGAATGTTTTCTGAACGTCCTGAAACAAGAAGTAACATTTAAAAAATGTCCAACTAAAAATGTTTCAGGACAAAATATGAAGAGTTCAGATGCAAAAACCTCTAAATGCCATCTGAAATTTCCTCCTAGAATGATCATTTTTATCAAGCTCGTAT
>JAPMNU011386453.1:0-10451 GCA_029874995.1 Alburnus alburnus
CTCCATCAATTAGGGTAAGAAGAACTGTTGCCAAACATATAATGTAACATGCTACAAACATAATAATCTCTGCAATAATGATCCAATCATAAACTCTTAAGGATTTTTTTTTGGCCAGGCAGTGTATATTATTTGTTGTTGTTTAGTGAGTGACATCATATCCTGTTGCCCATATTCATTGCCATTTCTGAAGTATTTAAGTAAGTTCGCCATTTATGTCAGTACTGTGTTTCTGATCAATGGATATGTGCTGTAAAACCGACACCTTCTACACATACATCTATCTAGGGAGAGAATAAACATCTGATTTGCTCAGATAAATTCCTAAAGCATACCTGAATTGGCAGTAGCGTTAATAAGTGATTAGATACTTTTTTAATCAATAACCTTATTTAAATGAATTGTTCATCGCAGAATTCCAAAGGCTCTAAATACTTTAATCTCACAATTGTAACTGACTGTATATAAAACAATGAGTGAGTCTAAAACCTTCCTGACCTAATTTAAGAAGATAAGATAACGATTAATAGAACATTGTCATCCGTAGTACAGATATCTTCAACACAAGAAAAGAAAAAAAGCAGAACACTGGTCAAAAACTGAATAAAAAAAAGGCCTGATTGTTTCAGCTACTATCATAGTCATGAAATTAATTTTTGGAAGCTAAATTATTTTCACAATGTTAGCAGACGTAATTTCATTATAAAAAAAAAGGGGAAAAAACTGTACATTAAAGTCATTCCTCCTCAAATTAAATAATGTTACATCATCTGTGATACAACAGCTTAGAATTGAACACTGAACAGAATGTGTGAAGATGCAAAATGAAAGAAATAATAAATAAATAAATCACGGCCAACATCACACCTGCCATGTTGGCCGTGGTTTTATTCCCTGCCTACAAGTCAGCAAGAATTCTTTCTAAATACCAGCTGAGGCCTTCGATGGTAAAGGGATACTTGTATAACATGTGACGTTTGCTACTCACTGCACAGTTTCTAGGCTATTCTCTGCACAGTTCTGTGATCTCGTCACACCACCAATGGCGTGTGAGGGCTGCTGGGATCCCAGCTGATCAGATCAAGGCAAACTGATAAAACCATGCCACGTTTAGTCAGAAAAGGAGAAATGATTTTGCCGCAAGCGTTTCATGTGCTCATAATCAAATGGTTTCGAAGGGCACGAAGGAAAACATAACTCAGATAAGACCATCCCCTGCCCTTTTATTTGGCTAGTCAGGAGGTCGCTTTATCAGGTCGGCCCACTTTGAAACACTTTACAAGGCCATAAATGTGTAAAAAAAGGTATTTGAATATTGAAGAAGCCAGCCCACGCACTCACACCTTTCTTATACTGGTTTTGGATTCTTCGACTGAAGTCTCAAAAGTTTCTGAAACCTACATTTAAAAAGTAATACTGACTTGAATTTGTATGAAACATGTAATTTTTTACACAGGGGGGTTGATTGTTTGTAAAACCCATGATTTTACAGATGATAAAAGAGATCAGATGGGATAAGGTTACTTGAGTGCCTAGCAACAATGTTCAGTACACAATTAAAAAAATTCGGAGAAGCGAACTGTTTTTTTACCGCACCGTTGACATCAGTGGGCTTTCACAAGCTGATGTGACATAATCAGACTGTAAACTGTAAAGGGCACAAAATGTCATTGCCCCCTTAGAAAAACCACTGCACAGAGCCAAAACAAAGAAAATGCCAACAGTGCAAAGCATAGTTCAAACCAACATGATAAGAGCATTGTATGTAAAAGATCACTCTCAAGGGCTCATTTAATTTGAACGCTTTCATAACTAATTTCTTACACATACAGTCAGTAGGCCTAAATTTTCCAATGTAAAGAAAATGTGAGGAGAGTAAACCTAATGCTTTTTTCAGACACGGAAATTAGCCTACTTGAAAAATGTTTCTTGAAATCGGTGGCCTTCTTAGCATGGCTGTCCTGTACTCGTCTCCTCTCACCTGGCCTTACTCATCATCACTGAAGTCGAGGGCTTTATGTAAAACACTGTGACATCTTAACGGCATCAATCATCTGAGGGAACGGAGAGGGTGGCTAAAGTAGATGCTCTTGACCTGAGGTAGGCAGTGTGTGGGCTTGTCTAATAAGCACACACTCCTGGCCCCTCAAAGGATGTCATCCACACAGGTCTGAGTCGAGAATACGGCAGGTTAATGAGGACTGGCTGAGAGCTGCATGCAGCATTCTGCTGGATTATGCACCGGTTTGACTGTATTGGCTGATGCCAGCTCGTAGTCGCAGAGTCTGAGTTTAGGTCTCGCACGGGGGTTTGACAAAATGACAGAAAGAATCACGTGGATCTATCAAACTTAGTCTCAGACAACGCACCCACGGTGGCCATCTGATGCATCCTGCAGTGCACACAGAAGGGGCTGAAATTGCCACTTCTGATTGGCTGATCACCTCGCCACATGCATCACGTGACAAATTACTTGGAGCAGCAGAAAAGCAATGACCTGACAACTGACAGAAAACTAAATTCACACTTCTAAGAGCCCTCAAAATGTTTTTTTTTATTAAAAATCAGTCAATCAAACAGTCATCATGTACAACAACATCTACTATAATATACTGACGTACTTTTGAATGGCTGTCAATGAAGAAAGAGAAGATGCAGGGTACTTAATAGCAAGTAAATACATATCTGCAAGCATACATGTATACTTTGAGTTGCATCTGTATAATAATTCTGATCACACATTTTACAGATCTTTCTCTTCAACCTTCAGAGTTAACTTCTAGTTTATTTGTAGACTTAAAGATTAACTTATAGTTTATTGTTTGTCACCATTCATTTATAGTTTAAAGGGGTCACGACATGGATTTTAATATGTTCTTAAACATGTAATATGTTCAGCTGCTGTCAGATCTAATACAGTTGGCTGCTTCATCTTGCCACAAAAGTGTCTTTGCGAACTCTCCATTCCACTGTGCCTCGTTAACAAAACCAAATGCTCCAAACAAACATAATCCTAGGAAGTGATCCGGGATGACATTAAAATAAACCACTCATTTGTTTCCGAAGCTGGGAACCTACTGAAGTCTGTACAGAGATGCAAACAAGCTGTTAAACTGGACGCGTCAAAGCGAACATTCTTTCACTCTTCCATTTGTCCTCTTGTCGACAGACTCAAGAGGTCTGAGTACATCAGAAACTGAATGGGCATTATACTGTATCCCATGTGGACAACCTCAGTGATTTATAAAGGGTTCTATTTGCTTTTGACATGATAAGACCGTTGCATCCTTTGGAAGCAAATATCAGCCATTAAGGGGCTGAACACCAGTGATGTGTGATCAGTGATGATGTAAAACTATTCGTCAATGTCTTGCTCTGGAGACAGTCATATGCAAATGTATTAGCCTGTGTGACATCACAGATCCCGCAAAATATATATATATAAAAAAAAGCTGTTTTTGAAGCTTTTTCTTCCATTAAAAAAAGCTGTTTTTGGAGCTTCATTAAATAAATGCTTTGTTTATAATGAGGATGATGTTTTAAGTTATGAAACATGAACTTACAGAAATGAAATTACAGAATTCATCTCAATATTCATGAGAAATTCTATTTGAAAATATTCTTATAAGATATATAAGAGATATATAAGAACATATAATATGAGAATAGATTTAATTGAGTTGTTTTATACCATGTGGCATCATCAATTTAAGATTCACTTGTCCATAAATGATAAACACAAAAAGCTGTGGTTGGTCGTTTTACGTCGTTTCCTGTCTAACAGTATCTTCCTGTCTAAGGGGGTGATTTTTGGCCACAACAAGCTACAAAGTGAACCAAACATCATGTCATTAGAAAGGCTGGCTGAGCACCATCAAACAGATGTGTGATGGCTTTTTGTATCTTTAAACAGCATAAGAGAGGGAATTTTCTGTGTACAGGTGTATTATAAATTCACTTTTTTGTGTGGGAAGTAGTGTACGCTGCATACCGCATGTGCACAGATATGTGCGTGCATGTGTGTGTTTAAGTATGTGAGAGTACTGGGCACGAAGTTACGCCCCACAGTCCTGTTCCCACAGCTGGGTTGGGCCAGGCAGGGAGGATAAAACAAGAACCACAAAAGCCCTTAGGAATGCACTTCCACTAGGACTGGGAAACAAATCTGTTTCGTTCAGGCATCAGAGTGAAATGTGCATTTATTTGAATGCATGCATTTGGATGTAAGAAATACATTGAGCATGCAAATCATCCTAGAATAAAAAATGTTGTTGACAGGTTGCAATGCAACTTATTGTACAACATAAAAGCAAGAATTTAAGAATGAATTTTCTTATTGAATCTTCTCAGCTGCCTGCAATAACCTAACACAAGGTACTTACTGAAAATTGTAAAAAATAGAAAATTTTAAGGCAGCAGCGAATAGAAATCATCTAAATCTGTTTGCCAGTGGTGCCTGAAAAAAAAAAAATATATATATATACACATATAAAAGAAATCCAAGCATATCCTGGCAACCGCAGAACACAGAATGAAGAGAAGACCTTGGCATTTCTCTTCACATACCACATTTCATTCAAAGCTGTCCATCTCCATCCCTTATCTGGGAAG
Source organism: Alburnus alburnus (assembly GCA_029874995.1). Lineage (NCBI taxonomy): Eukaryota > Metazoa > Chordata > Actinopteri > Cypriniformes > Leuciscidae > Alburnus > Alburnus alburnus. Next base: position 4,612 of record JAPMNU011386453.1, read on the forward strand.
GAATTAGCTTCCAAGACCGTTTCATTGTTTCCCACACAAGCATTGTGAGCTTAATAACGCGTGGGTGTAGTTTCGATCAGTCAGGTAGGTCAGGTTTCTGTTAACGTGACTGCATACCTTTGAGCCATATCGGCATACACAATGATCTGTGGAATTCTTGGCATGCCTGCCATGGTCGCAAAGACAGCAGTTTAGAGAGCAAACAGTGCTGACCCCCTTGTTTCAATCTGGTTTCTGCATTTGTGCAGCGAGTCACAGGTCAAAGCGTTCAGAATTCTCACACTGCTGAAGCACTGAATATTCAATCAGTTCTTTCATTCATTATCTCTTGAATTTACAAACACGAGAACGTATGGAGCAACTGATCTGACGTTCTCTAGATGAATGTGTATGTGTGCAGACTATAGAGACCACCTGATATTCTTCCAATCTTTGATAATACAGTGAAAGCAGTTCTGCAGATGCTCAGTGCTTGATGTTAAATAATTACGCATATAATATCTGTCATACAAAGCTTGGTTAATTAGTAATCAAGCTGCTGCCATTGCTTTATACAAACATTTCTGAAATTCTGTCCATTTAAAATGTGGTCCCATTTAGCTAGAAATAAACTGTAATTGCAACATCTGTATAATGAGCTAATCTGATTGATGCCACTATGACTTAAACCACAGACAATAGACCCAAAGTCATTCGTTTCCAATTAAGAACCAGACTGCAGATGCAGATTTTCATATTCAATATTGCCACATTAAACTCTTTCAACTTGTGTGACTACACAAATTGCAACCATCCAGATGTGATGCATTCTAATCTTCTTTTAAATCCCAAACAAACTACTTGCAACTTCCGTAGAATGTAACTTAAACGCCGTTTAACACTGCAGCCATGGGCAAAAGTATTGGCGGTCATTTCTTTTATTGCATTTCATGCATTAATAATTCATTCCACCATGGTCAATAAGAGGAAGGCAAATACTCCTACTTGTCCTGATTCTGTACAGGAGACGAAAAGAGAAATATCACAGTTTGTTTGGATAAAATTCGACTTCACAAACAAATGAATAGTTCATTAAGAACAGCATAAGGGGTGAATTGCGAAAGTCGCATTCTGAGGTAATTTGGCAATAACATATATTGAAGTACTGGAAACTCTGAATTCTCCAGCAGCTGCCAATTTTTTAGGTGTTTTCAATTCCTGTGTTAAAGGGTTTGTATACAATAAATTGATTTTACAAAAGCTAATTCATCCTACTATTACCAGAGAAATAAAAGCCAAGTGAAATCTAATCAACTCTCATTAAAGCAGAATCAGTCTGAATGTGTGCAGAGCTTTTCTACAGCTGCTGATGTCCCTGACACAGGGGAATAGATAGAATGCCCTTTATGCTAACAATACACACCTATGTGCCTGTTCTCTTTCACTACGAGCGTGGAGATGTCACACACTTCTCCTAAAGACACAGCTGAGGGAGATGGTCAGCATCCAGCAGCTCTCATTTCATGCCACACTCTGGCAGCAATGCTGACTTTCACCGTCATGCTGTCATCCACCTGAAGCAGGAATATCTTTTACAGAGGGAAGAAATAAATAGAGGTTTGGAAAATAATATGCAGAATAAAATGTCCTGCACTCACTTGTACTGCATGAATTGGAATGAGAAGGAATGAATAAAATGGGAAGAGTTGCAGGCAGTGAAATTTACTGATGAAAATGTTGATACATGTTTAACCTAGAAGAATGGGTCAAATTGACCTGACATGCTATGATTTTTTATTTATTTATATTTTATCAGTGAAAATGTTTATTTATTTGATACCACTACCCCATGCATAAAGGAGGTCAAATTGTCCTGTATTCATTTATGGAATTTTGACTGTGTTTTTTGGATACGTCCTTACTATATAGTAGGTGAATATATATAGTTATATATATTGTTACTATATAGTATGTCTGAATACACAGTATTCACAAAACATAGGCAAAAAAAAGATGACCTACTACTTCTGCCATGATTCTCAGGTGCTCATCCAATGGGCATTTTACTATCCATAGACCTTGAGAGATGAATGGAAAGGATACTATGCAACTCACTCTGTATCTCACATGACAATGCTGACAAGGTACATTCAGATTACACTCATACAACACACATTCATGCTTGATAATCCTTTTCATACTATATCATTCTGTACACATGCACACTTTTTTAATGAAATGAAGTTCTCAGTATGCGATTTCAGATCTAGTATGAGTAAAGGCCACAGGAAAGGACAGCTGAAGGCCAAAACAAAGGAAGAGGGGTAAACTCTGCCCAAACGTTATGCTTAGAAAGGTGCAAATCTTAAGCGAAATGTTCTGTCTCTGTCTGCAAAGATCATTTTTACATGGTCTGTGAGAAAAGTGGGGAGCAAAGGTTCAGATCAAAATACATTTTACAATAGATCTTTATTAGTTTAGAGTTTCTTTAGAATAAGAACAACATGCGAAGGGGAATGGGATGGATTTAGCTTTAATCCATTTTAGCAAATGACTTACTGCATCTGCGGTGCTCAAAATGATCATGTTTCCATTAATTAGCCATTGATTGCACATCGTGCCCTTTTGCTTGTCTCTGAAGATGTTCATTATTAACCTCCTATACAGGTGGCTCACATCCCTCACCCCTAACTGTGAAATCTTGAAGCAATGTTAACTTCAATTGTGACTCACATCATCACACTCCAGGCTAATGTAGTATATTTAATAATAATACGACTATTGATATTCCACCTGAATTAAGTCTGTACTCCAGTATCAAATGGCGCTCCATAAACGTGGTACATTAAGATTAGCTGAAAGCATTTTTACATTTATGTCTCTTTAAGTGGGTTTATCAAGAAAGCACACAAAAACTGCCAGCTCTGTCTCGGTGAAGCAATCTCATCATTGTTTGCTGCACAAAAAGCTTCCAGACCCAAGTCGCCTCTTCTCTCCCTCTCCCACTCTCGCGCTCAGCCTAACTATCTGTGGCAGTGATTGAATCGCTCTGTCCTTTGCTGCGAGGGCTCTACCTTATTTAATCCTTTACGTAGCAGGTCACTCTGTGAGCGGATGCTGTGTAAACAGTGCGGGCCCTTGATGTGGGGGCTCTGGGGTAAGAGAGCAGGGGCCGAGGGTTATGGAGTCTCCCGGCTCTTGGGAACAATGGTCCTTTAGAATGTGGGGGCAATGGTGCACTGACCCTTAGCAAATAAGAATCATGTTCTGGCATTCCAGCCTTGATTGGCACTTTGAGCTTGAAAAAAAATCTCAAAGGAACACAGGAAATGCTCCTTGTGTAATTGGTTATATATTAGTGCTGCATTCTCCTCATTTAAAGGATGGCAAATTCCTGGGTGACACATGGAAGAGACTGTGGCATTTCACAGGTTGAAGTTAGCCGGAGAAGAAGGCAAGATCAAACCTGGGGGCCATGGCGAGGAGATAACTACCTTAACACCACTTGCAGATAAATTATCTTCCTGGCTTGTTCTCTTTCTGTCTGTCATTGTTTTATCTCTCTTGCTTCAGAGTCTCAACTGAAATCATTTGACTCACAAGAACGGATCAGTAATTGCACAAGCAACATATCAGATGGGCAAGAGATCACACCAACTTGGTCAACTTGAAATTCATACAACTGTACTTGAACGTGTCAAAAATGGGCCAATATTTTACTTTTGAAATTGGTAACGGCAATGCATTGCTTCAAACAGCTATATGAAGCATAAAGGTAGCATGTACCATTGCTCTGCAAAAATGTTCAAGCGAAAGAAAGCGGAACCACATATGACAAAATATGATGAATGACATAGACATAATGACAACAAACATCCCAAGGTATTCTACTGGCTAGCAAATGGCCCAAAATAACTTTTCCAAATGCCTCTTTTTGATGGATCATTTTATAGCGTTGAAGTCTAATGTGATTCAAAACTGGCATCAGGATGAATGCCTCTTCCAGTGTGGATCTTCAATTTTGTTATGAATCTCCACCCACAGAGACCACTGCCTAACTGAGAGGCTTGCTAATAAGTCATAAATGTGTTACCAGAAGAACAAGGCAAAATTCTTCATCGCACCAATTACCATTGAAATTGCTGGATTTCGCTCTTGAAATTTTGCCAAATAATGGTCAATTTGACTAAAGGTAATATTAACATTTTGAATAAATAAATGCTACAAATGAATTTAGGCATCACAATTTTATAATGTACAAAAATTTAGAAATTTGGGAAATATTACATTTAACTATTATTAACAGATTTTAAAGATAAACTTTAAGTGAGCGTTAGATGATGACAAAGGTCATTAAATGTAGAGGAAATGAGTACAATAAAATATCTGATATTGATGGGTATGATAAATCTATAAAAAAAAATCTATTGTCGGCCAATAACCAATACAGATACTGGAGATACATCCCTAGAGTAGATTTGTCGAGTACTTGAGTGCACACAGGATGACAAAACTGAAGTCAAACATGAAAGAGGATGAATTTTGTATTCTATTTTTCTAGGGTAGTATGGATTTACCAATGAAATTACAACTTAATTTCTTAACTTAAAAACAACTTAACAGTTTAAATTATTTTATATACATTTAAACGTCTGAAACATACAGACGTAGATGGCAAGGTTCAAATCATAGACGCGAGTGGACATAACCAACTATATGAATTCCAAATCAGAGGCAGGCCACCAAGCAATTTCTTTCAAGATATCATCTTTGTTGAACACAAACCTCAGGATAGGTAGGGCAGATAACACAACACAAGACGCCAAGCCAGCTTAACAACAGTGAGACCATTGCTAGGCAATGGAAACGTGTGACCAATCTGTGCATGCAAAAACCCACACACTTTCTCTCACACACACACAATCCTTGGTATGTGACCTGGGGAGAAACTACAAAAACAGGCCCATCTTCTCATAAATTAAACAAAACTTGTCAGATTCCCACTGTCTCAGCCCATTAAATTCTAAACAAGACATGGGAACCGACTCGGACAGGACCAACCGCCAGCCATCCCTCCTTCACTCCTCATTCCTGTTTTTCCTGTGGAGAGCTGATCAGCCAGGAAGAGTTCGCCTATCACCTGCTCCATGTCCGACACCACAGTGTAGGCCCAAAAATGAGTCACAGAGGAGGGATCAGAATGAGGGCAATGTAAAACATGTGAAATCAGCTCAGGAATTTCAATAGCTCCACGGCATACCGCCACCCCCCGACATCACCCCACCCCAAGCCAGAGGGAAATCTGATCAAGATAAAGTGTAGAGGTTAAGGAGATGACCTGCTTTCACTGTAACAACCCGTTTCTGCTCTTGGGTGGGAAACCTGGAAGGGAGATTCGGAAGAGGCACGATAGTTTGATTCGCAAATTTTGGTTGACACTATAAGATGGCAATTATTTGCATGTAATTGCTGATAACCAATAATTGGTAGATATTTAAATTCTACACTATTTGACTAAAACCAAAAATCATCAAGCACAACTTGATCTATTTGGGTTGTATTGATTCATTGATATGGATCAATGCCTCGATTAATTACTTACAATAAAAATTCAGATTTAAAAAAAATATAATTTAGCCTATATTATTTAAAAACCTATTTTTTTGTTGTTGTTTTTTTGTGGAATTCCCAATTGGGATATAGCATTTGCAATTTTCAGAGAGTTGAATGAAATTTTCATGTTTTTGGTTATATTTGTGAGTTACTAAAAATGTAACTGGTTGTGTATTTATCACAATATCGTAATATTGGTCACAGGCTTCTGGATCTAATTCTAATCAAATCACAATCATATCGCAGCA
>JAPMNU011386506.1:0-11822 GCA_029874995.1 Alburnus alburnus
ACACACACACACACACACACACACACACACACACACACACACACATATATATATATATATATATATATATATATATATAAACAGGTGGAAATTGCTGAACTGATGTAAAAACATTATGTTTTCATAAGTTATTGATCATATATTTTTATATAGCCTTTATATATATAATGTATTGTTCACATAATAATTATGATTTAAAACAATTTCAAAAGGTGTTTTAGTAAGGCAGTATTAGACATGTTGGACCCTGCATTTCATATCAGATGGAGACATAGTGTCCACGAAGAATAACATCTGCATCAAATAATGGCCCTTATTGCTTTGCCAGGTGATGGATGACATTTCCAAGTAATTCAATCAAACCAATTTAAGTTCAATTCAAGTCGAGCTAATTGTTCATTATCCTCTCAGTGCTCTGAATGGTCAGCCTGTAAAGTGAATTACCATCATTACAGCCACTATTCGCGTGAGGATCGATAAGGCAGGTGGAAATCAGAGGAAATGACGGCGTAAAGCGTTTCATCTTCATCCTTATCATCCGGGCACTTTCCATTGTACAATTTTACACATCGACTGTCCTGCCAGAACTCTGTACACTGATACTGATGACGTGTGCGTTTCTGAAATCTCGAACGTTGCCTTATTCATCAGTTTATAAAGGCTACATATATTTTATTTATTTATTTTATTGTACATGTATTTATTAATGAACTGGCTGAGGAAGGTGTTAAAATAATTTGTGAAATAACGATGTAGCCATCGTAATATTTTAGGAAATCATAGTCTATATTTTAATGCTCATTGACCTTTTTGTGATCTGGGATTCTTGGAAAACTGCTGGAGATTCACTGACCACTTAGAGTTTTACCTCACGGACATGCGCACGAGAGGGGCGGGGGGTGGAGGGGGGTGTTAAGGGGCGGGTTTGGGTATATAATAGTTCTCTCACAGAACTTTTGCCTGTCGCCTGATTTTTGGGACAGCTCCACACAACATCCTAACACCAACTGGGGAAACTAACAGACCTTTTCAACCAAATACAACAGCACCGCATTTTTTTACGTTGTCATGGAGGACCAACTAAAACATCATTCTGTTTGCCATACCTGCTTGAGAACAGACAGTTTCATAAATAAGGTAAAGAAAATATTTTGACAACCTTTATGAAATCTTGGACTGTCTGAAGATATTCTCTTAAATAGATTTTTTTTTTTGACTTGAATAAACATCAGAAATTGACACGTTTGCAAACGAAAAAAGATTGTAGATGCAGTCTTTTGCACGATCAATTCGCGTAATGCAACGGAGATGTTTTTGACACTCTAAACTGCTAACAGCTCTAAACATCTTGACAGCTCTAAATGTGAAATATAAGACATTATAGAAATTTACATAATGAATTTCTGTAAATCTGATTTGAAGCCATGTGTAGTAAAGCGCTTTACAAATAAAAATGGACTTGACACTTCATTCAGGATACGCGCGCACGGGGAAGAAGTTGCGCAAGGGGGCGACAGCACTTTAAATGAGCTGGGTTTAGGGAAATTATATGCTGAGTTGTGTGGAATGAGATAGCTGGGTATATTGAGCAGTCTTGCAACTTGTTGAACGTTGTGTAAGAGTGTAGCCTAAATAAGGGAGATAAAAGCTCTTTTTGACGTGGATAAGCAATGCATATTCTAGCGTTAATTAAAAAGTCGATGCATGCAAGTACAATCCCAGCGTGTTTGAAGAATTGCATTGGCGATTTGGAATGCACTGAAGGAACTAATGACTATTACCAGAGGAAGATCTTCATCAGCAGGTCTTTAGACTTTAAAATATTATATTTGTAGTGAAAAATTAAATGCTTTAACTACAAAATGCACAATTTCCCAGGGTGTATTTATTCCATTGGGTGAATTCAATGAAAGAAAGAAATAATACTGTAGTGACTCAAAAATCTGACCTTTTCTTTTGTTTGTTGCTAAAACAAAGGCTACATGCATTAGAGAGTGAAAAACACGATTCCAGTGTTGCATGTGTTTTTAACTTATTGTGAACTACACTGAATGCTTTCCACACTGTACATTGACATACTGGTTTAAACCATGTGATCAAGCAAGGCGATGGCCATGCATGCAGACATTGCATTACTATGCCTTGAGGACACTAATAATAGTTGTTCAGTATTATGTTTTTAAGGTATACATGATATCTTTATATATAAAAAGGGCATAAAAAAATCAGCTTTGTACATTACAAATGAAATGCACTATCTAAACTAACTAAAACACATTATCTCTGCAGGTCATAAAGATGTACTGGTCCGTACGGATGCCCATATGCATACTGTTTTTAACCCTGTCTGCCTTCGAAGTCGCTTCAGCTGAAACGTTATGTGGTGGAGAGCTGGTGGACGCGCTACAGTTTGTGTGCGAAGACAGAGGCTTCTATTTCAGTACGTACATTTGGACATCTCTGTGTTTTCTTTTCTTTGGTTGCAAACCCTGCCAATTGCATGTCACGAACGACCAGAGTTACGAGCGAAGTCTCTGCAGATTGTGCTGACTGGGCGCATTCTCTCGCGATATCTGTGATTGCATATGAAAGGGATGCTAAATGAGCCACAATGGCCTGGTTGTTTACTTGCACATTCCGCCAGGGAAAGTAATAGTACCCAAGTGGCATTCCATTCACCTCTCCAGAAATGTTCCCAGGCTACACTCAATTGAAAAAAAGTTGTTTGTCCTCTTACACGGCTGGATGGATTGAGACAGCTTCATTACTAGTTTAGCGTAACAGATGCTAACCAATTGATTTGCACTAGTTCAGTGCAATGATTGCCGATTGTTCAATCCAGAACCAGATACATCTGCTGGTTGTACACCGTTCACATGCACGGAGGGGGTCGAGAGCACAACTTTTTAAATATTTGTCGTCTTCCTCACGCCAGCACTGACAAACAGACAAGGCCTTTGTGTTCTCTTGTCCACAGAAGCCTAACTACCCCGAAAGATCATTATCCAATTTGGGCCAGCGCAGATTTTCCCCCCTCTATCCACCAGATCCACTCTTCAATGTTTCCCATCCTACAATCAAGAACACCCTTTCAGATCAGTGCGGTTGTGAGAAGCGCCAATCGTTCGCATAATATTTGACTGAAAATCAATTGTTCCTTCCTTTTCCCTGGTCTGGCTCCCCCACCTCCATTACTGTGTCCTGTATCTTCGCTCTTTCATGCCAAGTCTGTTCTTCTACCCCTCCCCCTTCCTCTCTTTCATGCTCTCTTTATCTCTGCTGAGCTGGCAAAGGACAAGGTCAAAGGATATCCACCATTTACTCATCCAAACAGAAGCGAAGACTTTTGCCCTTCAACACTCTAGCTGTCTTATTTGTAGGCTTTCGGTCTTCCAACCCAGTGTTGCTGGGTTGTCGGCGAATTCTTCGAAACAGATTTCGAACAGCTCAATTAGACGGCATAACGAGATCAGTCCGGGCGAGAAAACAAATAAACAGACTCCATTTTATGCCACAGATTTTGCCTTTATTATACACCCTGGATGCATCCCAGTCAAAACACAATGAATCGATAATGAAATCTGCTTTGACAATGGAATCAGGCCACTGTAGCTTGATTTACATTGACTTGTTTGTAGGGTTTGTTGAATGTGTTTGCATGTTTGATGGCAACTGTTTGGAGAGTTTGAGCCAAAATCTCTTCTTCTTTCTTGCTTTTTTCCCCCTAGTCTTAACTGGTTTGAGATGGTCAAATGGCCTTTCAGCATGGCTATGTTGGTGTTCAGCTGGATCTCCAGCTGAAAAAATAAAATAAAAATAAATAAATCAGTCTATGCTAGTTTGCTCGTCTGTTGGCTGGTTTTAATTAGGGATTTTTTTCCACCTTTCAGCTGTTCAGGCTGGATGACTATTTACCCAGCTAAACACCAGCTTTACCAGGCTCAGTGAATGGGAACTTAAAACATGAATGATTATCAAACCAACTTTTTCAGTAGAGTTACCTGGTCAGCCAGCTGGAGTATTTGACCAGCAAACCAGTTTAGGCTAGTATAGTTCAATCAACATTGTATAATCCTGTCAACATTTACTCCCCCTAATGTCCTTCCAAACCTGTATGACTTTCTGGAATACAACATAATATATTTTAAAATACTGTTTTTGACCATGCAACAGAAGTCAATGGGGTCCAAAGCAACAATGGTCACCACTGACTTTCACTGCATGGACAAAAAACTGGTTTTGAACACAGGTTTGCAATGACATGAGGACATTTTTGGGTGAACTTCATCAATTTGTCTGACATGTGACCAGCTAAGAGCTTCTCTCCCTGTCATCCATAAACTTATGGTCTTTATTTGTATCCCTGCAGGTCGACCAACTAGTAGGTCGAATAGTCGGCGTTCTCAAAATCGTGGGATTGTGGAAGAGTGTTGTTTTAGCAGTTGTAACCTAGCTCTACTGGAACAATACTGCGCTAAACCTGCCAAGTCAGAGAGGGACGTTTCAGCCACATCCCTACAGGTCATCCCGGTGATGCCCGCATTTAAACAGGTATGTTGACCGTGGGAAACAACAAAAAACTCTCCAGCACTTTATCACACGCACCATCTTGATTGTCCTGTGGTTTCTGCCGAACTTGTCCATCCTGGCATGTGGGTTTAAAGAAAACAATGAGCCAGAGTAAGGAACTAGTAAGCAAGTATTGCCCTAAAGCTGCTGACCAAGTGGAAAATGATATGATATAAGTGAGAGGTCATATCTAGGTTGACATTTTCCTGTAGATTTACATCACATGCTTGGATTGGGTTACGAAACCAGTGTCTCTCAAAATGACCTGGATGTTGACTAGCTGGTTGGACATTGGGGACAATTGGAACAATGCCCATATCTCCTTCCTTGTCATTCTTCAGTGTTGAGTTTTGTTCTTTGTCAGTATTAGAAATTGATAGCACTTTAAATAACATCTGGTATGGATGGTTTGCACCAAAATTCATCATTTCCTCAACATCATGTCCTTCCAAACCTATATGACTTTCTTCTGCGGAGATATTTTGAAGAATTTTTTTTATCCATATTAAGAAAGTCAATGGGGTCCAAAATTACACCGACTTTCATTGTATGGATTTTAAAATGAGGAGACTGTTTGGAACGACATGAGAGTGAGTAAATAATGGTAGATTTTTCATTTTTGGGTGAACTAAGACTTTAAGAAAGACGATGATTGGGCAAGAGAATTTCAAGTGGGGTGTTGTCTTGGTAGTTTAGGGTTTTTGGCTATTTTTGGCAAAATATCTGCAAAATCATTAAAATTGTTTGAGTTTCAGAGAGTTTAAAGTCATTTTTCGAGATCTTCCAAGCAATCGTAGAAGATATCTGTGAGAATTTCCAACTGTTTCAGGAGTCATTTTCTAACACTATTATTACTTTCGCAACAGGATGTCCCAAGAAAGCACGTGACCGTGAAATATTCCAAATATGACGTGTGGCAACGGAAGGCCGCCCAGAGGCTACGGAGGGGCGTCCCTGCCATCCTGCGGGCCAAGAAGTTTAGGCGGCAGGCGGAGAGAATCAAGGCCCAGGAGCAACTGCACCACCACAGGCCTCTCATCACACTTCCCAGCAAGCTGCCGCCCATCCTTCTTCCCACAGAAAACTACGTCAGCCACAAGTGAAACCAGGATCATTTGCACAGAGTCGATAAAAAAAGACTAGGGGATCAAAGCTTTTTGTCTCTGACGTCATTTCTGTGGCAGTCCTCAACAACCCTTCTTCCTTCCCCACCAGACGTGCTCACACGCTCTTCAAGTTTCTATTCTTGCTGTTTCGTTCACCAACAAATCATAAACGAGAGGAACACAATTCAGGTGAAGAAGCAAAAGAAAGAGCGACGAAGCTGCGGAACGTCGCACGTTTTTCGCCAGTTTGGAGGACGTCAGAACGCGAGGAACAGCTAGAGCTAGCATGAACGAACCCATTCCACTGCATTCTCCCGAGACAAAAGTATCTCTCTTTTAGTCCTTTTTAAATATTAGTTTGCACCTGTAACTATAAAGGGACATCCACACTGTAAGGAATTGTTGTAAAATTAGATTCCTGTTCCAGCACCTTGTAATCACAAATGAAAAGCAGAGAAGAATCTGCGAATTGCACATCGCCACGGATTACGTCAAAGTTCTTGTTAAGTAATAAAAAAGGCACTATTTTTTTATGGACTATGAACATGTAGCTCAAAAAATGTCATGGTGCTAGCTTTGGGAATGGACTCAAAGGAGAAGGGGTTGAAAAGCATGTTTTTTTTTCCTTTGAAACTTTATTAAACTTTCCGTTTTAAGGAAAGTGTGACTTTGGAAAGAGTAAACAAGAGCATATTGGCTGCGGGGATATCAGCTGCGTATACGTAAGACACGCGACGTATGCCTTGGGTCCCGGCGCTGCCGTTGCGATAAAGGAAGGAAGCTGTGTGGGGACGCTGAAGGGATCATGTTGAAATGCCTGGACGTGAAGAACTCGCCTCCTTTCGAGCGTGGCTGCACAAAACCCCTGCTTTGCACTGCAGGAAGAGGGACATTGTGACCTTGAAAAAGTGGGATGTTTGTATTTTCTATGTTCTTTTTCGTTAAAACGCTTCAAGGAAAAAAGAAAAAAAAAAAAGAAAAGAAAAAAAAAAGCCCAGTTTGGTTTCTGGTACCGTGACATTCTTGTTGTTGCAAAATAGGCTTTGTGTTTTTGTAACGTTATTTTACAGTTCTGAAAAAAAGGCACAAATATCAATTCAAAGGGAAAAAACGCAATAATGTCAACTAACATATATTTTAAACGTTTATCCGTAGTATTCACATGCTTTTGCCTGAGAAACAAATACTTGAATATATATATATATATACATATATATATAAATATATATATAGAATAAATATGGAAATATATATTATAATTCGTTTCCAGGGACATCATGTAATATTCTTTTAGTCTGAGCTGTATCTTGCGTAATGAGCCGCCAAGCTTCTTTTTGTTTGTTTGTTTAAGTACAAATATGGGCACTGTATAAAGGCATTATTTATTTTGTTATAAAATTATATATTAAAATCAGTCCAAATACAGTAATATACATAGCACTGATGCTCAACTGATGGATTTTATTTTATATGCTCTCTTTTTTTTCCTTTTCCCATTTTACATGTAAATGCTTTTTGTAGATGCTTTGTACCAAAAAAAAAAATTCCTTTTTTTTTCCTTTTGGTTCGCCACAGAGCTATTTTAAAATCAATATTTTAACAGCAGCTGTAGCCTGGATTGCTTAGGCATGTTATAATACAAAAATAGGCACATACTCAGAATACTCTCTCTCTCTCTCTCCCGCATGGCTTTTTAATCTGCCAAATGGATTTCTGTTTGTAAAAAAAAAAAAAAAACAACTACAAAAAAACTTGCGTTTAACTTTCCTCACGAGGCTCTGGATAAACCCGGTCTCTATATTCCACTATTGTACACAAAACCACTACAGTCTTCATTGTTGTATCATAATATTTGGCTTCTCTAAGGTATGCCATGTTTTGGAGGTTGAGAAGAGCCTGTCCCTGGTTCAAGGTTTGTTCTTGTTGCTGAGTAATTGAACTGCAGCCATAAGTTAAAGTAAAAATCCATTATCTTACAATAATATGCCCTAAATCCTCTTATTTCCTTTCGTTCGGGGTGTTTTTTCAAGTCGTCCATGTATCTTCATCTCAGTTGTTGAAGGGCTACCATACTTATTTACCCTAATACTCAGGAAATATCAGCGGATTTATGTGAAAAACCCAACACAAGGCCATTTTCTCTGCAGTTTCTCAAACAAGGACAACAAGCCAACATCGTTTCTTGCATAAGCCCCATCTTAAGGTCAAAAAATTATACTATAGTATCGCTTAGTATCTTGAAACTTAAAGGTCTAAGTGCCTGCAGTGTATCCCTCTGCCTTGATAATCCAATATTTATCTGATTCATATCAGTTGTGACTAAGCAGTGCAATTATTATAATTACTATCATTATTTTTTATTATTTAAACATCCCATATTTCCAGAGACATTGCCATTTGTCTATTATGTTATTCCTGCAAGGACTGCAGTCCTGTTGTTCTTTCCAAACTGGTTACTTATCTTTCCGTGCGAAAAAAGGCGTGTGAGGAAAACACGTCCTTTTGCGCTAAAAATGAAGGGATCTTTTGTCTTTCATTGGCAACAGTTTAATATCAGTAGCCCCCGCAGCCTGTGTGTATTTTAATTGATTTAACCTCTGCACGCTAGAACGTCCGAAATGCACAATTCATGTACTTTCATTTTTAATATCAATAAAAACCATTTTATCAAACATGTTTCAGTCATGTGCAAGTGTACGTGTTTTTATTGCCGGGGTTGCACTGTAAATGATTTAGTAGACGCTGAGGCCTACAAAGAATTTCCTTGATGCTTTTAGCATCTTTTCTGCACTGGCTGATCTGCAGTGTGCCAACCAAGGAAAATGCACTAAAATGTGACCAAACAGTGAGCAACTGACATGGGAGCAGATGCACGCTAGGGTTCAGCTCAGATGAAGTCAAGCGAGCTCTTGAAAACTTTGTATCCGGCAGAATTCAAGCTCACATCCCCACATTCAAGCAATGTAAAAAGTGGTAACCTGCAATATTTCTATAGGAGTAGTTGGCATAAATGAACTTATTTAGATTGATTCAGCGATATTAAATTATATTTTAGACTTTTTCATCTACAGTGGAGTTCAAAAGTCAGCTTTTTATATATATAAACTGTTTCATTAGAAATGATATTATCAGCATGACACTTTGAATTTCAGAATTTATCATTTATTTGATCATCCAGGTTTGTGCAAAACCTGATGATTCATGTCATCCCGCATGAGAATGTTCCAAAGAGCACATTGTGCTTATTTGCTAAACACATTTCCTTATTTGATTAGTGACATAACAGTGCAGAACCTTATTTCTTATTAATTTTACAACATAATATTGCTTTGTAATGTATTTCCAGGTATAAATAAGACATTGAATTCCAGATTTTCACAGTAAGCTCAAATGTTTGGACCCCCACAGAATTTATCTTAAATCAAGTGATCATAATGGGGATGTTTAGATAATAAACCTAATTCTGTGAAATTCATTTGCATGTGCTGCTGCTAAAGGTTACGGGCTGCTGTACAGGCCTCCAAGTAAACAGTATCTAAATTTGACCAAATTATGGTTACCATCTACACATGACTGATCATGTCTTCACCCTGCAAACGTGCAATAATCCGCGATAAGCAATTGTAGAAAGCAGCTTTAAATGAACTTTATTTCATTAAATCATTTATTATACTAAATGTAATCTTATTTCACCCATGACAGACTGCTCTGTCATTATTTACACACCCTTATGTTGTTCCAAACCCATATGATTTTATTTTTTCCATGCAACACAAAACAAGAAAATTCACATTCCATAGTGCCCATGTCGGTCAAGCTCCAAATAATAATAAAAAAACAACAAACAAACATAAAAAACTTTTAAAAAAATCATAAAAGCACTATCATCCACCAAACAAATGGTATTTTTCCATTAGCATAATAGTGCAATATAATGTCAGCTGTATATCTGAATAGTGTTTTTTGAAGCTTCATCACTATAAATGGCTGCCAGTGCCAAGGTAAAGATGTGGACACAACAAATTTCAGTGAAATTTAATTGGCAAAAAAAGTTAATTTTCTTTTGTCAATCAATAGTGTAGAGATATATGAAGCACAACTTACACAGATGAAGTTCACTTTGACGAAGTGAACCTGATCTGAAATCTGCATGAGGATAAATTGTACATAATTCTCTTCTCACTGGACCAGGAAATGTGAAAAGGGTCCAGTAAATGTGTCTGCACCTTAAAGATGTTTTTGCTTTTGTGCTCCACAAAAAAAAAAAAAAAAAAAAAAATTAGAACAAGATAAGGGTGAGTAAATAATGATAATGCTGAGCTGCTCCTTTAAGACGAGGAATACCCATGAACCTACAGAGAATATACCACACCATATTTTACTGTATCATATTTTACTTATTTACATTTAAGTTTGTGACAAGTAAAATGTCTTTTCGAACAAGAAAAATGTAGGGCGGGACTTGATTTTGTCCACCAGTAATTGATTGTGTTATGGTTTGCTCTTGCTGTGATCCATGTAAGTGACAGGCTATTGTCCCGCCCTCGCGCCAGTAAACACGTCATCAGAGGGAGGGTAAGTTATTTTGATTAAAGATTACAAGGGCACTGTTAAATTTTGGTGACTTTAGTGGCATTTAATTTTAGGTGTAATATTCCTTTAAGATGAATCAGCTTTGGTCCAGGTAATCCCGCCGGTCGGCCCTGTCCTGAACAGCTGACTGGAGTACGAGCGCTTCCTTGATGCCTTTCAGATTCATTTTTGCTGTCAGAGGCTGCACATTAACGCACAGAGCACTAGTGTGTGACACATCAACTAGTGAACCATGGCGGAAGGCAACCTGGCGTGTGCTAGTGAGTATTTGTGTCTGCTATGATGGGAGCACTCGATGTATCCCCTCAAGACGCCACGTGAATGTCGTTAAAGAAAACGTTAAATGTTGCACGACGTTAACCTGCTTGTTTAATTTAGTGCACTGTGGTGGTTTAAATATTAACAGCCGCTTCTACAAAATTCCATTTCCCTGCAATAGATTTCAATCAGAGAAGTCTTTACAACATGAATGAATATTTCAAGATGTAAACTGTCATTCAAGCTCACGTGAGTACGCTCACCGTGAACTCAACGAACTTGTGCAAGTAGGTGGAAATATTTTACTCATAATTTTCCATCATGTTGATATAAACAGATAAATTAATTACACGCACTATGTTATAAGAGCTATTTTTAACTTTTCTGAAAATTGTTAATGTTTCTTGTCCATTTCTAGGGTGTTGTGGGTGGTTGTCAGGATGTTGCAATATGGTTGCGTGGGAATGTCTGGGTAGTTGTTAGGTTAGGGTTTTACAAGGTGGTGGCCAAGGTGTTGCTAGGGTGTTTCCGGGTTGCTATGTGTTTGTTATGGTGTTAGAAGACAGTTGCCAAAGCATTTTTCTAGGTGGTTGCCAGGTTGTTAATGCAGTTGCTAATGAGTGATTTTACCATATTGTTATAACTTATAAGGTTTCTTTAGTTGGTCGTTAAGTATTAGTTATGGTGTAACTAGGTGGTTGCTAGGTTGTTGCTATGCCCTTTCCAGGACACTTATGTTGGTTTATTCAAGGGGGGTTGCTAGGTGTATTTTATGGTGTTAGTATGCGTTTGCCAGGTAGTTGTTGTTACACGGCCATACTTGCCCACCGTGGCACCACCCCCACTGTCGTTTCGTAGTTTATTCATGTTCACAGCACAAACTGAGAGTGTATAACTTTAATACTTATTTAATATTTAATGTGTTTGTTCAAATTCCCAAGCTTATGTATAAGTAATTGTAATAGTGATACTGGCCTTATAGCAAACCTTCTGTACTGACCCTACTGTTACCCTGTTGTGTTTAAAGTCCAACTGAAATCAAAATTGACCCTATTTACTTTGTTAGCGCATATTACTAGTCTTGTGGTGAAAAATTAATCCGTGCAAGTTTATACACAGAAAAAAATTGTTTGCCGTCGTAATCTTTAATCAAAGTCTGAAAAGTTACTTCCGGTTTTTAATGACTGATGATGTAGGTTTGACGGCTTGGGTTGGGAAATGCTTAACCACTCCCCTCAAACCGTTAGTCTGCTATGAGTGAGAGATGGAGAGGAGGAGCGCTAGAGTAAAACCCTG